>JAKTWV010000057.1:0-71334 GCA_030582235.1 Ruyongia ponderosae | reverse complement strand
TTATTTACATTACTTTTACATTTGTTACCACTATTACTATATTAGGACAACGCTAGAGTTACCAATATACTATCCTACAAATCGAAAGTTTCAAATAGAAGAACGAATAGCACAAGAAATCAAAAAAAACGTGACAGAAAAATTAGCGAAATCCGGTCAAAAATAATCACGTGAAAATGGTCGGAATTGAGCTTCTGAGATGCTTTGATCCTTTCAGGTTGTCCCATAAAGCCTTTTACAATATAATAAGTATGAATATAATCAATTTTCAGAGGGAAAGATTGGCAATTATACTATATCCATTATAAGAACATCCCTCCTGCCAAATATATCCATCATTATTCCCTGATTTTCTCTCTTTTTTTTGAATTCACAAAGATTTTCGAACAAAAATTTTCATCATTTTTCATCTTTTTTGGACAGCTTTCAAAGCTTTTACGCTTTTACTGTTTGAACAAATCAGCCATTCATCGATCCCACAATGCCTCCAAAGAAACAAGTCGAAGAAAAGAAAGTCCTATTAGGTAGACCAGGTAACAATTTGAAATCTGGTATTGTTGGTTTAGCCAATGTTGGTAAATCCACCTTTTTCCAAGCCATTACCAGATGTCCTCTAGGTAATCCTGCAAATTATCCATATGCTACTATTGATCCAGAAGAAGCTAGAGTCTTGGTTCCATCTGAGAGATTAGATCAGCTAATTGACATCTACAAGCCAAAGTCAAAGGTTCCAGCTTATATTACCATTTACGATATTGCTGGTTTAACCAGAAACTCATCTCAAGGTGAAGGTTTAGGTAACGCCTTTTTATCACACATTAGAGCTGTTGATGCCATCTATCAAGTTGTTCGTTGTTTCGATGATTCTGATATTATTCATATTGAAGGTGATGTTGATCCAGTTCGTGATTTAGAAATTATCTCAAACGAATTAAGATTAAAGGATATTGAATTTGCTGAAAAGCATTTAGAAAGTGTCTTAAAACTTACAAAGAAGGGTGGTCAATCATTAGAAGTGAAACAAAAGAAGGAAGAAGCTGCCTTAGTTGAAAGAATCATTGAATTACTGAAATCCGGTCACAGAGTTGCTAACCAAAACTGGACCACAAAGGAAGTTGAAGCTATTAACACCATGTTCTTATTAACTGCTAAACCATCAATCTACTTGATTAACTTATCTGAAAAAGATTTCGTTAGAAAGAAGAACAAAAGTTTATTAGCCATTAAGGAATGGGTTGATAAATACTCACCAGGTGATGTTATCATCCCAATTTCTGTCTCATACGAAGAAAGATTATCACACATGGAAACCGATGAAGAAAGAGAAGCTGAAGAAAAGAGAGTCGGTGCTGTTTCAATTTTGCCAAAGATTATCTTAACCATGAGAAAGAAATTAGATTTGATTTCTTTCTTTACTGCTGGTGAAGATGAATGTCGTGAATGGACCATCAGAGATGGTACCAAAGCTCCTCAAGCTGCTGGTGTTATTCACAACGATTTGATGAACACCTTCATTTTAGCTCAAATCACCAAGTTCCAAGATATCTTAGAGTACAAAGATGATGCTGCTATTAAGGCTGCTGGTAAATTACTTCAAAAAGGTAAAGATTACGTTATTGAAGATGGTGATGTTGTCTACTTCAGAGCTGGTGCTGGTAAGAATTAGGTTCAGCTAGTTGATAATTTGTATATGTGCGCTAATGTGTTTCTATCTCTATTTAACTGAATGTATTCTTATTCAACAGAGTTGCTTATATTGATTAGCTCGTAAACGTAGTGAAGTAATCATGACTACATACCAATTAATATGATCTTATGTACAAGTGTTTGATATAACATAGCTATGAAGGTCCTAGGTAAGTCATCTATTTAAATAAAGATGAAAAGAAACCATTTGAGTTTTCTCTTCTCTCACGTTCTGCTTTTGGAACAAAACAATCTACTTGATCTTTAATTTTTATTGGACCAGTTTCATTGTCATAATTTCTACCCATAGCATCAATAAATTCACCATCAGGATCCATTAAATAGAAAAAGATTGAATGATCCACCAAATAATCTTGGCCAGGTTTAACATTTGGAGGAGTTGAAAAATAAACTCTATATTGTTTACAAATATTTTTTACTTCATCATAGGTACCAGTAATACCAATAATTGTTGGATGGAAATCAGATAAATATTCTTTGATAACCTTTGGAGAATCTCTTGCTGGATCACAAGTAACAAATACTGGTTGGATTGAGATACCTTGTGCCTTCAACTTATCTAACCAAATACCTAACTTGTCTAGTTCATCAGGGCAGATATCTGGACAATGAGTAAATCCAAAGTAAACCAAAGAGAACTTTCCCTTCAAGTTTTGCTCAGTAAATTCATTACCTTCTGTATCCATTAAATGGAATGGACCACCAATCAATGGTTTACCATAACCTCTGTTGGCTTCAGCTTCACGTTGAATATCTAATCTGCCTTTTTCCTTTCTAAAAAAATAGTAAATGGAACCACCAATCGCAACAAATAAAACAAGGGCTTTCCATGAGGCAAACTCAATACTCCCACCTGATAACTTTTGTCCCTGAGTTTGAGAACCACCAATTGGAATTCTACTCAATGGTTTTCTTGATTTAACTGGTGCTGGCTTTTCTTCATTGGCTCTTATGATTGTTGTGGAAAATAATAACTTTGACGTTATTGGCGATGTTACTCCATATCTGAGTGGTGCCAGACGTTTAGGTAGCAATCTTAACATGATTGAATTTGACTCCAGACTTGTCAACCAAGGAGAGATATGCTTTCTGGTTTTGACTCGAATAACCAAATTTTTCACATCCCACACCTGGACACCACAATGTCTAAAATGCCACTTCGTTAATTTCAGTCCCGAAGCAGTAATTTCTAGATCGGGCGATAATCCTTATTGGGAATAAAGTAAACAAAGAGACGGGTCTTCAGTCTTCAGCCTAGAAACAAAACAACAACAGAACCAAAACCATTTCATCCTCCTATTCTTCACATTTCTCAATAACATATTGGCTAATAACTGCTTCTGCTACAGCTGTTGAGTGTTCGCCATGTCCAACCCATTCGACTACGATGAATATGTGTCAAATAGAAACAGTCCTATAAGACCGCTTCCTGCCATGACAAACCAATCTCCAAAGAGAATCAATGCCTCCATCACCGATGATTCTCTATTTCAACCTTTCCCTGCTCAAAGTCCCCCAAAGAACAGCAATTACTCTCCAAGTGTGGCATTTGGAAGAAGAAGCAGATACGAGCCGGTCCAAGAAACTTCAAACAGTAACACTCAGTATCATCAACAACAACAATCCCCAGTAAGAGGGTCAAGAAAAGAATATTCACAACTAGAATCACCAAAGAGAAAGAACCAAAACACAGTTATTGTAATTGATGATGAGGATGATAGTGATGACCATTACGGTAGCCAACAAGATCCTTTCAATCCTCATATCACTCGCTCACCAACAAGAGCCTCCAATTCAACTTCAGGTTCTTCAAGAATTTTACCACCTCCAAAGCCAATATTTTCAGCCTCAACATATGCCGCAGCAAATAACTTCAATTCCAGTATTCCTGACTTACATCCACAAGTTGTGGGTAGAGTAGGAAGTGGTTCTACTGTTTTTGATGATTCAGATTCAGAAGCAGATTTCAATTATAGCATCAAAGATAACGAACAATATGGTAAGTTGGAGCGTGAGAATACGATCTACAGCGGTGAAACTTACGATGACGATGAAGAAGACGAAAACAATCTCAACAATTTCCATGATTTTGATGCTGCAATGATGTACGAAGTTCCATTAGAATCACAACCTCGTCGTCATAAATCAAGAATCAAAAACAAATCTGTATTCACTGAAAATGGGAATTTAGCTCTAGAGAATCCAGTACCAACTAAACTGGCTTCCTTTTTACCAAGAAAAGATGAAGATGAGTTTCTTTTCATGAGATATTCTGCTTGTACATCAGAACCTGATAATTTTGAAAAAGATGGGTTTACATTGAGAGCAGCCAAGTACAATAGAGAAATTGAGCTATGTATTTGCATCACAATGTACAACGAAAATGAAGTTGACCTGACAAGAACAATGCATGCTGTCATGAAAAATGTTGCTCACTTATGTGGAAGACACAAATCAAGAATTTGGGGTCCTGAAGGTTGGAAAAAAGTTCAAGTCATTATTGTGAGTGATGGTAGATCAAAGGTAAATGAAAACTCGTTAGATGTTCTGGCAGCAATGGGTGTTTATCAAGAAGGTATCGCCAAATCTTTTGTTAATTCGAAAGAAGTACAAGCTCATCTTTTTGAATATACCACTCAGGTATCTTTAGATCCAGATTTAGAATTCAAGAGTGCTGAGAAGGGTATTGTCCCTGTTCAAGTCCTATTCTGCTTAAAGGAGCAAAACAAGAAAAAGATCAACTCCCATCGTTGGTTATTCAATGGGTTCTGCCCTCTATTGAATCCAAAAGTTGTTGTTTTACTGGATGTCGGTACGAAGCCAAACAATACAGCAATGTATCACCTATGGAAGGCTTTTGATAGAGATTCTAATATCGCCGGTGCTGCAGGTGAAATCAAGGCCCTGAAAGGTAAAGGTTGGAATAAGTTGTTGAATCCATTAGTGGCCTCTCAAAATTTTGAATATAAAATGTCAAACATCTTAGATAAGCCATTGGAATCAGCATTCGGTTACATATCTGTGTTGCCAGGTGCATTATCTGCTTATCGTTACAAAGCTTTGTTAAATCATTCAGATGGTACTGGTCCTTTATGTTCCTATTTCAAGGGTGAAGCGCTCCAAGGCCCAAATAGAGATGTCTTTTCTGCTAACATGTATTTGGCAGAAGATAGAATCCTTTGTTGGGAATTAGTTGCCAAGAGAGATGAAAAATGGTTGTTAAAATATGTTAAAGAGGCCAAAGGTGAGACTGATTTACCGGAAACAGTACCTGAGTTTATTTCACAAAGAAGAAGATGGTTGAATGGTGCACTATTTGCTGCTATTTATTCCCAATTACATTTCAGACAACTTTGGAAAACAAACCATTCTTTTGGTAGAAAGTTTTTCTTACATATTGAATTCTTATACCAGTTTGTTCAACTATTATTTTCATGGTTTTCAATTGCAAATTTTTATCTAACCTTTTACTTCTTGGTTGGTTCATTAGCCAGTGATACATCCATTCCAAACGACGGTGGTTTCTGGATTTTCACTATCCTAGACTATATTATGATTGCCACTTTAGCGTCAATGTTTATTATCTCAATGGGTAATAGACCACAAGGTGCTCAACACTTGTTTATAACCGCTATGGTTCTGATATGCTTCTGTTCTGTTTTCTCTTTAGGGTGCGGGCTATATTTTGTTTTCCATACTCTCTCAGAAGGAAGCTCAGCTTCTAGTACGTCCACTTTTGTTGACATTTTTGTATCCCTACTATCAACTTATGGTCTTTATGCAATCATGTCACTACTTTACTTGGATCCATGGCATATACTTACTTGTTCACTTCAATATTTCATCATGTTACCAGCATTTACTTGCACATTACAAATTTTTGCATTTTGTAACACACATGATGTTTCTTGGGGTACTAAAGGTGATAACAATCCAGTAAAGAGTCTTGGTATAGCTATTGTCAAAAAGGATAGTGAAGGACATGAAGTTGTTGAAGTGGAAATGCCATCTGATCAAATTGATATTGACTCTGCTTATAAAACCACCTTAACCAACATTTCTGTTCAAAGATTAAGAAACAAGAAAAAAGAAGTTAAACCAAAGGTTGAGATTCCTGGTGAAGATTATTATAGAGACGTTAGAACAAGAGTTGTCTTAACCTGGTTGATTACAAATTTGGTGTTGGTAATGATTGTCTGTCAAGTTTACTCTATTAAAGAAACTTCAAATAACATGTATCTAGCCTTTATCCTATGGTCAGTGTTTGCATTAGCTGTATTTAGAGGGCTTGGATCTTTGATTTATTTGTTCATGAGATATTTGCGTTCTGCTTTGGAAGCCAAACATAGATATGAGGATAGTGGTAATAGTCTATCATTTGGTTTCAACTTTAAAAAACTTACTGGTCGCAGCGACAATTAATAATTGCGACCTTACTGAATACTACACACTATAGATGTGCAATTATTGAATTAGCACTGTTTTATACCCCTTTTAAACTTTTATTTCATTGCTTGTATACATATTTCAAAACTTTTGACACTTAGAATCATAATAAGAATGAACATTTTGCATACTCTAGCTTTTTTGTAGTTTGTATACTATCTATTTGACTCAATATAGTAAATCAAATGAATCGACTCATGATCGAGAACTACTGTTTTCTGTGCATACCATATGTCTGATCTATTTTGAAATAATATTCATTATTGAAGGTCTCGTTAGAGTCCTCATTAAAATGCTGCTTCATCGTTATAATCATCCTCGTCACCGAAATCTTCACCATCTTCAAAGTATTTTTCTGCATTATAATCATCATCATCTTCTTCTTCAAACTCATCATCTTCTTCTTCCACTTCATTATTCTGTGCTTCATCTTCTTTTTCATCTTCATCTTCAGCCATCTCTTTCAATTTATCAAGCATCGATGTTGCTGTATTTTCATCCTCACTCTTTAGTTTATCCAGAATTTCTTTGTTATTCTTCAATTTGGATAAAGATAAAAGCTTCTTTTTCTTTTCATTATCAACACCCATGGCCTTATATAGTTCCTGAGGAAAAAATTCTATACTATAAGGATGTTCATCAATGGATATACCAATCTTTCTCTTCTTTATATATCTATCAGAGTATCTCTTTAAACCATCATTTATACCTTCTTCGTCAACTTCTTGTTTTGTGTTGCTGCTCGAACTTGTATCCTTTTCCAGCTTTGAACCTGTGTAAAATGGACCATCTTTAATAGTGGCCTGGAACTGAATGAAGTGACTGGCTATGACTTTTTCTACGTTTGTAATTGGGCCATTAACTGGCAGTAGTATAGAAGGTTTTTCATTTGTGACTTTTGCAGCATCAACATCTGAGTAATCCAGACCAAACGGCAGGTTTCTGGCAAACCCACCACCTCCACCAGCTCTGCCTCCTCTAAAACTCATAATAAGGGGAGGTTATATGTGTATGTGTTATAGTATCTCTTTAGGTAAAACCACTATTTAAAAGAGTTTTTGGGATGAGATGTGTTTTCATTTTTGTTTGTAGAATTTTTTTGTTTTTGATTTTAGATCAATTTTGGATTTTGACAGTTTTGGCACCTTTGAATGAAGAATTAGAGTGCTACTATTATGTATGTTATATCGAATATATGATCCATTCATAGCAATATGCTCAAGAGAAACAGCGATCACTTGAATTAGACTACAGCCTGGTTGTTTGAATAATCGTATATATATGTAGTAGTTTTGATGGTGTTCTGATGTTATCTAAAAAGACGCTTCCTTGTAGTTAGAACTTAGCACCTGAAAGACCGCAGACTCCAGAGACAGGTTCCAAAGTGATATTGAATGTGATGCCAGTAATAGTCTAGCTGCTCAATATTCTAACAAGTCTTCAATGTCTCTGTCATCTTCTAATGAGCCTCCATTTTGTAAATGTTCCAACTGTTCTTCAAATATCTTTTGCTTTCTCTTGATAACCTTCTTTGTCTTCTTACCCCAACCCCAAGTAGCATCATTCTGTGATGATTTTGAAGTTGGATCCTCAACTAAACTTTGAATTCTTTCTCTCTCTCTTTCTTGGTTTTCCTCTTCAACCTGTCTCTTCAATTGACGACGAGTCAATTCTTTTTCAGCCACACGACGTAGAAAGATGTACCCACAAATGAGCATAATGATTCTTATACCATGGATGACATCAATCTCATGTAGAGATTGAGGGATATATTTTCTACCTAATTCTACCAAAACGTTTGACATTGTTGTTATTAGATATAGCTTGATACTTTTGAGATTGACTGGTTGTTCGATGGATTAATAATAGCGTTTCTCTTTTGTTTGTTCCTGTTATTCCTTGATGATCTTTTATCGTTCTTTTCTTTTTAGTAGAGAGAAAAAGCAGATAATGGCAATGACTGGATAGTAGAGCTGACGGACGTGTCTATTGAGAGTTGCTAGGATAGATCACAATAAGAGTAGGAATACCTTTTTGAAGAGAGCTGAATAGTGAGAATGAAGAATGAAGAATGGGAAGAAATTGTCGAAATTGAACCGAGAAAAAAAAACCAGCAACAAATCTTTCTGGAAGAAACGAAGAAACGAAGAAATTGGCAGCTGATAGATTCAAGAGAACTTTGCACAGTGTCAAGCTTGAGGATCTTGAATTAAACTAGTCACTATATCGTCACAATGGTATGTACTGTCTGCTCAACTAGTGTACTATCAACTTCAAAAAGACTAACCCGTGCTGACTGTTTATAGGCCGACAAAGTTAGAGAACAGCAGGTGTATGGCCAGTTGAAGGCTCGTCATATTGGTTTGGGTAATGCTGACACTACAAAGCATGAGTGGATGACAAACATCCACAGAGACTCGTATGCTTCCACCGTTGGACATCCTGGACTGCTGCAATACCTGACATTGGCAAACAGTGAAGATGGCAACCCAAATGGATCCAAACTATTGATGAAGCAAAAGCTAATCGAGAAGATGGTCTCTCCTTGTGGACCAACCCCAAAAGACGATGAATGAATGGTCTCTCATTTACTGAATTTAGGAGAAGTTTCATCAAAGAGAAAAACAACCATTTACTCAGTATACAAAATTCAAGTGATCATATCACTCACTAATGGTAACAGCACGTTCCAAATCCATGATTGATCAATTCATTATCACAATTGTCATTTCAGAGTACATCAGATCTTCAATTCAGATGAGTCTCAATACAACTGTTCCTTTATTTGATATAATTGCAATATAGTTCAGAACGGAGGTGACACTTGACATCAATATGGTTGACAAGATTTAGGGTGCCATCCAGGTTGATACCAAAATACCCTATCTTGAATAGTTCATTTCTATATCTTTTGCGATATAAACTGACAATGAATAGTTTAGATGCTGATACACACACTAGTGCATTTCAAAGAGAAGAGAAATCTACAGTTTCTAGTGAAATCATTCATGTATATATTTCCAATTTTGCATTTAGAGCGAATGTATTATATGACAAGCCCTTGAACCCCTGTATTATGAATCATAGATTCAAAATATGTACTTATATCGATAATTCAATTGATCAATGGTGCGTTTTCACCAGATGAAGTACCAACAGAATGAGCTTGACCATTAACCAAGTCAACACTGGCAACAGCAAATGAACCCAAAGCTAAGAGAGCAGAGATTGCAAACGCAAATATCCATTGAAGAGCAAATACCCTTGTAAAGAATTGGCCAAAACCCAAACCTAAAGTTAACAAACTTGAACTGAATCCAACAGCCCAGTCGCGATAAAGAACAAGCATAATACCTGGTGTGATCAACAAATCCCAAATGAAGATATTGGCCAAGATTCTTGAAATCAACCCATTTCTACCAACCATGACTGAACCATTCCAAAAGAGTTGATACAAAGTCCAACTGAATGGTAGAGCAGTCACTGGGAAGTGAATCAAGACGTACTTTTTCCATGGCTTGAGATTGAAGGTCTTGTAGGTTGTTGTGTTGGAGAGGTACAAGGCAAGGATGTTGAAGAAATTGACAATGACAATGACTTCAGACATAATATAGTGTCCATTAGCAAACAACCAGACCCAGACGAATTGCAGAATGTTGAAAGTGATGAAATGTAACACCAGAGTATCATTATCAGAAACAGTGGCATGCGATGATGAAAAGTTTGCGCCAATAGTACTACCCAAGACATTGGTGGCCGAATGGGCAATCGACTCAACAGAACCTTCGCTCTTCTTGATGAAGTATTCATGGATAACAAACGAAGTCTGGGTCAAATACAAGATCCCCCAAAAGATGAACATCACAATAATGTTTGAGGTGAAAGGAGTGAACCCTACCCTATAAAAGGGGTCTTCATCAGGACCCTTTTCAATTGGACTTCTTCCCAAGGCATACTTGAAGTTCCCATACATGGAAAGAAGCAATGAGAAAGTGGTCACAATTCTGTTTGTCACTTGTTTATTTGAAGTTGAAGTTGGCATCTTTGTATTTATTGCAAATAAGAGTGTAGTAGATATCTAATTAACTTGTTAGAAGAGATCAACCATAGATTAATTGTCAAATGCACTGACATTTGAGGCAAACCAGATTCCTTTTATACTCTTTGATCGCAAATAAATCTAAGCAACTTGTAAGATTGCTACATCGCTGTCAAGGATGGTTTTTGATAAGAACAAAGTATGTACGTAATAGCAAAGTTCTAAAAAGTGCACATCCAAACACCACCAAAGTTTTTTTTTTTTTTTTTTTTTTTTTTTGGGTTTGTTTACTTTTCAGAAGAAAAAAGGTAACATCAAAAATCAAGAAAGTATCCAGCGTCAACAATCATAACAAGACACAAGAATTTATTTGTCCTCGAGAAGCATCCTTCAGCATATTTGAGATTACTTGAGTTTAGAAACATCAATATTTGCACTTATTCCATTTCATTTCATTTCTCACTCACTCACTTAGGCAGATTGCACACATCACTCGAAATCATCTTCAATATAACTGTTAAGTTGCAATGTCGACTCCTGGTACTTTGATTGTTGTGGTATCTCGTGCCAAGGACATGCCAAATGTAAGAAAGATGGACAAGCAGAACCCTTATTGTTTGCTGAGAATTCAGGATCTTACAGAAAAGACAAAAGTTGATATCAGAGGTGGACAATACCCTCGTTGGGATGACGAGTTCAGATTCGTTTTATCATCTGAGATTCAACCATTATTGAAAATATCTGTCTTGGATGAGACCAAAAAGACCCCATTGTTGATTGCTGAGACCGAAATTGATTTTACTCCTGTCTTCTACTCTAACGTGAATGAAGGGTTCGACTCTTGGCATAAACTTACAATGAACAGCAGAGAAGCAGGTGAGATATACATGGAAATGACTTTCTATCCTTCTTCAATGTCTTCATCTAGTGGGTCGAATAAAAATCTCACATTTTCATCCTCAGGGAATGCGAATTCATTATATCAATCATCTGGCCCATCTAGAAATACTTCAAGTTCAACAACTGTAAAGAAGAGAGATTTACCATCCTTACCTCATGAAGTTAAAATAGAAACTTTAAAAGAGGAAGAACGCTTTATTCTACCAGAACCATTACCAAGAAATCCTGGTGGATTGAACAATAATTTTACTGGTACTTATTTGGGCCATTCCCATAACTATAGTCACAATCATAGACCTGACAATAGCTTCAATAACAATCTTAATACCAATCATGACATCTTCTCTCAATCAATACATTCATTACCCGATGTGCCAGTAACATCATCCAACCATCCCAATGATGTCATTACTACAAGATTGAATGATTTACCAGAACCTTCGTTAAAGTTCTCCCATGAACAACTTCAGGACGGGAAGTCTACCAACAAAAATTCTCTATCTTCCATAATGGATTCTCCAAACAGAGCTCCTAAACTGAAAGAAATTGCTAAAAAATTTACGAATAGGTACAGTATACCCTTGTTTGGCTCAAATAAATCAACACCATCGTCGCCAAAGAAAGAGCCATCTAACGATCCATTTGCTGAATTAGAGAGAGAGGTGAAGTCAGATTGGGTCGTCGATGAAATGGAAAAGAAAGAATTGCGTATGAATTCAGGTCCTCCAGTGCCATCTCATGCCTCGAGTTCATTTAGATCATCAACTTCTAGTGCCACGAATGTTTTGCTGAGCGATCATGTTTTATTACCTTCACCTCCTATAACAAATTTACCTCCACCGTTACCACAACATGCTACAAGTACATTGAAGAAACAAGAATATCAAGAGCACATATCTCCAAAGCTTGATATTTATTCTAAGTCATCCTCACCTGCAAAGCTGAAAGCACCTAGTCCGACAAGAAAAGTGCCACCATCATTTTATAAGACGGGCCTAACAAGTCCAAGAAAGATTGATTTACAGAAGGAGTTGAATGAACTAACTATAGATGACATTGATATTGACCAACCTTTACCAGACTCATTTAGATCCAGTATTGGATCTGCCAAATATAATAAGTCTGCCAATTTTACCAGGGATGACGATAACGTTCAAGAGTTGCCCTCAATACCCCCAATAGCTCTACAATCATCAATCAGCGTTGAAAAGTCACTACCGCCCCATCCACCTGCAAAAGTTACAACTGAAAAGTCACCATATGAGTTATTTATTAGTAGGACAGAAGAAAATTTAAAGAGAAAAGATGAACTGATATGCCTTAGCGACAGCCAAGATGATGAAGAACACTCTGACAGAGCATTGAGAACGTCGATGAATTATAATAGATTTGTCCAGGGAGGAAAGAAAAATGATCTCAATGAATCATTGGCCATCAGTCGCTATATGATGGATGAAATGGGTGATCAAGAGATTGACACAATGAATAACTCCAGTCGGTCCTCTCCAACCAGATTTAGAAATTAGCGCCAATTAATAGACATTTAGCGATCCATGAATCAAACAAATGAGCCTTTATCATTAAGTAAAGTGTAGAGTAGTACAGGAGATTACAAGTTTGGTAAATTAGTGAAGAGTAGTCTGCTTCAATAGCTAATACAAACCATCATCAACAGTGTTACTAATTATCTATAAAACAAGTCTCTAATCTTCGAGCATTGACTCTAAATAGACGCTTGGAATTTGATTCTTTGTTGGACTTAGACTTCTACCCTTTCTATCTTTCTGCTTTATAGGCGATGCACCTCGTTCAGGACTCTTTAAACCAACAGCAGCGTTGTCAAAGGAATAGTCTAATCTACTTTTCCTGGATTCGTCAGTAGAGTTGACAGCCTCTTCATCACCGATAGAAGCACGTAACTTGTTGATGTTACTGAAAGACGTACTAGCTAGTCCATTAGTTGGTTGATGCGACACGGACATGCTTTTGGCATGAGTGTAGTTCAAAATTTCAGCTGTTGGTGAAATAAACATTGATCTCCTCTTATCACTTTCAATGGTATCCAAAGTAGAAAAGACATTCTCTGGATTTTTCAGGTGATCATTATATGTGTTATTTTTGGCACCATTCACAGAATTATTTGTTTGTGTGGCATACAGTAAGGGTATCTTAACTGAAGATTGGGCCAAATGGTTGTTTTGATGGTAAAATTTCTCCAAGTTGGCACCGTTGGCATTTCCACCCAAACCAGGACTCCCATTATTACCATTTTCGCCACCCATGTACAAATTTCTCTTAGCATTTCTTCTAGCAGTTATGCTCTTTGCAATAATAAAACCGATGAAGCAGATCAAGATGAAACCAGCTATGGAGCCAACTGCAATGAACACAGAGCCTCTAGGCACGGAAGAGCTCCATATGTAGGGGTTATCTGCACTAGAGGGTGGGGTTATGGTGGGTGTTGTATATGAACTTGTAGAAGTTGTAGATGATGTATAAGAGGTAGTCTTTGTTGACTTTGTGGTTGTGATCTTTGGTAGTGTCAAGGTTGTTTTAGAGGATAAAGAAGTAAATGAGGACGCCATTGTTTGAAGTGGGAAATCGACGACCTAGAAGCACTTATTCTGTAGACTTGCAACCAATATCAGCCCAGCAAGAATATATCATCAAGTGGTGAATCAAGAAAAAGTGATGGAATTCTGAAAATTTGTGAGTTACAAAAAAACAAAAAACTGAAAAGTAAACAAACAAAATAAAAAAAATAAAAAAAATGTGCAACAGAGATTCCTGGAACCTGGAACTATCACCGTCTCCAAATTTTGCAATCTCCAACATGAATCCAGACAAGATATACGTTCCACCTCTAAATTTTGCCTTGGTAGAGGATAAAATATATAGATCAGGTCACCCGGTACCTAGGAACTATGAATTTTTGTCAACATTGGGCCTAAAAACAGTCATTTACCTGGGTGATAAAGAAGATATCCTTGAATATTATGACTTCTTGGATAAGGAAAATATCGAGTTCAAATACATAAAAATGAAATCTTCAAGTGAGCCTTTTATAATGAATGACCCTGATTGCATAATAGAAGCACTTAGACTGATGATAAATGTTGATAACTATCCCATATTGATCCATTCCAACAAGGGGAAACATAGAATCGGAGTATTGGTAGGTATAATGAGAAAGTTATTACAAGGTTGGTCATTAACTGGTATATTTGCAGAGTATGATAAATTCGCAGGTGGTAAAGGGGAAAGCGATATAGAATTCATTGAAAGTTTTGAAATAAATAATGACAAGGATGAACTACAAGTTGATTACTACAAACTGCCCAAATTTGTAAGAACAGAGGTCCAAACTAATCAATAAATAACTTGACCCCAAAGCAAACCAAGATTGTAGATGATTTAATTACTTTCTATATTAATTATAGTAATACAACAGTGTCAAAACAAAGGTTAAACAATTAAAAAAAAAAACGCAGACAGAGAATGAAAGAGAGTCTTAATTATAAAAAAGCAGGAAAGCGAACAAATAACAAAGAACAAAGACCAAAGAGAATAATGATTATGATCCAGTTTGAAACCAAATTTTGAGACACAAACGACCACATAAGTGTTTCTAATGTTGAACAACAGATATAAGAATATAACAAATGCAAATATGACAAATTAAAACAAGAGCTTAGAGATTCAAAGGTAATATTCATGTTGATTGTTGATTATTTTGGTCATTAGGTGATAGATTATGAGTATGGATTTATCTCTTTCACTAAGTTGTGTTCCCGGTATTCTTTTATGAGCTGTGAAATTCACATAATAGTACAACTTGACTGGTTGTCATCCTCATCGTCATTAGCTCCTTTTGGCTTCGCAGTCAAAGCTACTCTAGCAGCTTCAGTGAATGCTTCATTAACACCTCTATTCTTCTTGGCAGAACATTCCAAGTAACGAAGCGCGCCAATTTGTTTTGCCATAGCTAAACCTTCTTCATAGGATATTAGATCTTTTTTGCTATTCCCATTCAAATTACTACCATTATTGCTTGAGTTATAGTTATGTATGTCATGAATATTGCTGTTATGATCTATCTCATTGTTGTCATCATCTTGGTCGTTGTTTCTCAAGTCACATTTCAAAGCAACTAATACCAACTTGACACCCTCACAATGGTCAGCAATTTCACCAACCCATTTATGTTGAACATTAGCCAATGAATCTCTAGAGTCTATGGAAAAGCAAAGCATTATTGTATGGGTATCAGAATAACTCAAAGATCTCAATCTATCAAATTCTTCTTGACCAGCTGTATCCCATAATGACAGTTTTATTGGCTTTCCATCCACAAAGATATCATGCACATAATTTTCAAAGACTGTTGGTTCATATACTTGGGGGAAATATCCACGAGTGAAAACGTTTAATAAAGATGTCTTACCACAAGCACCATCACCTAGAATAACTATTTTACGTTGAACTGTATTTGAACTGTTGTTAGTATGTGTTTGAAAGTTTTTGTTTTTTTTTGCTTGATATTATTACCAAAAGATCAGATGATCATGATATATATAAGTGAATCTATCCAATATAATGTAAGAACAATATATATGCCCTTGGCAGCTTGAACAAACATTAACGAACAAGAAAAATTGACACGTACTTGGCTTTTTTGAACTTCCACACAAAGGCATTGCTGATAGTATTTGAGATAATATTAATGCTTGGACTCAAAGTATGAATGAGTAAAAAGAGTATAGTAGCTAATAGAGTAAGATGCGAATCAAAAAGGTTGAAGTTTTGGCTAATGTTTACCTTGGATCAGCTCGAATCCTTTTTTTTCTCGTTTCGTTTATTTTTCTTTTGTTTAGTTTTCACCGCATTTGGTTCTGTAATTGAATATATAGTTAACACACTATAAATACCCAATTAGGAAGTCAAGGATTTTAAGGCTGTTTTCTTCAACTTTGTCAGATGTAACTACTATGGGAATCCACCAGGTATACACAACGGACATATTGAATAAACCATCACAAACATGGCGAGAACCAAGAACCCTCTTTTTTCAAGAATTGGTACTATTGATAACAGAAAGTCAACAACAACACAAACCAGAACCAAGACCAAAGCCAAAGCCAACCCCAATTCCAACTCCAAGAACCCATTGGCTATAGCTCTCAGCAAAGCTTCCAAAATTGAAACTAAATCCAAGGCCATAAAGCTAACTGAGAATAAGAATCAAAAGAAAAGCAGAACCAAGATTGATTTGGCTGATTTGATAAGAAATGGTGGTAATTTGCAACCAAATGGTAAAAACAACAGAGAAACCAAGAAGGATGTTAATGTAACAAAGCTTATAAAATCAAACAAGATAATGAAGGCCAACAATAGTAAGCCAAAGAGAACCGCTGGCTTGAGAAATGGTATCACTACACAAACCAGAAACAAAGTTACAGGCAAGAGCAGTACGACCATGCTGACAATTAAGAATTCCTCATCTGAAAAAGTCCTAAAGATACGAAATTTGGCACATGGTACTTCAGTGACAGATATGAGAAAAGTCATGGATACAATTGCAAGATGCTCTAGTGTGAAAGTAAGAGATTTAGAGTCTGGTTCCACTATGGCAGAAGTTACCTTTGAAAATGATGATTCATTGAGATTAGCACTCAACAGGTTTAACGGGGCTGTTGCAGATGGTAGAAAATTACATGCTGAGGTTAGCACTATCCGTGAAATCCTATAGTGAAGGACAATAAGGGGATTTGATGTTATAGAAAGAATTGTTTGCCTTGTGTATTTGTGCATGTTACTGTATTTTATATGAAAAGCGAAGTGTGTTATCATTACTAAATATTTCCTGTCTGTAAATTCTCAACGACTGTTCATGTAGTACGCTGTTCAAACTTCAGATCATGAAATCTGCCAAACCAGTAAAAAAAACAAAAAAAAAAAGAATCCAAACTGTCCCCAGTTCGATTCCGTGCAGAAACACCGCGCCCTCCACCCCACGGGAGCGAGTCAAGTGTCAAGTGTCAAGTCTGATTTTTGATTTTTGGCAATCGGGTCCGGTGGCGCCAGGCGGGTCCTGCTGTGCTGCTGGGCCTCTCCCCACCGGAGCGCTACGGCTCCCGCCTAGAGGGTTCTCGCTAGGCTCAGTGTTCCACGCCCAGCGGGAGGGAGAGCTACAGATTTACCAGAACAAGTTGGTGATAGTGGGATGACGATCAAAGTAAAAAATTTATAGACGCTTCAACTCAACCATCTTATTATTCCTAAACAAACAATTCCTCTATCAACTGTCCCATAAACACACACACACACAATGCTAAGATCAGCTTCTTTACGTCCACTACAACGTGTCCAAGTTAGTCTCCTTGCCAGAAGAACTTTAGCTGATTCTGCTGCCAGTATGTTTCCTTTTTTTTGATTTTGCTTGTTTTGTTGTCTTAATTAATCATCAGGGAGTCACTGTAAAATATATACTCTTGAAAGACGATTCTTTCCTTGTGAAACGTTGAATGCGTTCGTCTTGTGATTCAATTGAGAAACAAAACACTATCATTAATAACTCTCAAAAAACTTCGAGTCCTATTACTAACAATCCGAATTCATAGTTAAACACGATGTTGTGATCATCGGTGGTGGTCCAGGTGGTTACGTTGCTGCCATCAAAGCTGCCCAATTGGGGTTCAACACTGCCTGTATTGAAAAGAGAGGTAAACTAGGTGGTACCTGTCTTAACGTTGGTTGTATTCCTTCAAAAGCCTTATTAAACAACTCTCAACTATATCATCAAATCAAAACAGATACTGAAAAGAGAGGTATTGAAGTCTCTGATGTTAAATTAAACATTGAAAAATTCCAAAAGGCAAAGGATGATGCTGTCAATTCATTAACTTCTGGTATTGAAATGCTTTTCAAAAAGAATGGTGTGAAATATTATAAGGGTGCCGCTTCCTTTGTTGATCAACATAACGTTAAAATCGACGCTATTGAAGGTGGTGAAGATGCAGTTGTTACTGCTGACAACATCATTATTGCCACAGGTTCTGAAGTAACCCCATTCCCAGGTATAACAATCGATGAAGAAAGAATTGTTTCTTCCACTGGTGCCCTATCCTTGAAGGAAATCCCAAAGAGATTAGCCATTATTGGTGGTGGTATCATTGGTTTAGAAATGGGTTCTGTTTACGCTAGATTAGGTTCTGAAGTCACAATCTTAGAATTCCAAGATGCTATTGGTGCTTCAATGGATAATGAAGTCGCCAAAGCTACTCAAAAGTTTTTATCAAAGCAAGGTTTCAAGTTCAAATTAGGCTCAAAGGTTTTAAGTGGTGATAGAAATGGTGATATTGTTAATATTGAATTCGAAAACGTTAAATCTGGTGAAAAGGAAACTTTAGAAGCTGATGTATTATTAGTAGCTGTTGGTAGAAGACCTTACATTGAAGGTTTAAATGCTGAAGTGTTGGATTTAGAAGTTGACAAAAAGGGCCGTTTGGTTATTGATTCAGAATTCAGATCTAAACATCCACACATCAGAGTAATTGGTGACGTTACATATGGTCCAATGTTGGCTCACAAAGCTGAAGAAGAAGGTATTGCTGCTGCTGAATATATTAAACATGGTCATGGTCATGTCAACTATGGTAACATCCCATCTGTCATGTACTCACATCCAGAAGTTGCCTGGGTTGGTCAAACTGAACAACAATTGAAGGAAGCTGGTATTAAATATAAAGTAGGTAAATTCCCATTCATTGCCAACTCCAGAGCAAAAACAAATAATGATACTGAAGGTTTCGTGAAATTCTTGGCTGATGCTGAAACTGAAAGAGTTTTGGGTGTTCATATTATCGGATCCAATGCCGGTGAAATGATTGCTGAAGCTGGTTTAGCTATTGAATATGGTGCTTCCACTGAAGATATTGCTAGAGTCTGTCATGCTCATCCAACTTTGTCCGAAGCATTTAAGGAAGCTGCTTTAGCTACATTTGATAAGCCAATCAACTTTTAAAGAGCAAAAAAGTAAAATATATCAGTTCTCTGTTGGTTTCGCTGCATTTTTGATGAGTTTCAGCTTGTATGAATTTATTCCTCATTGAATTGAAATGAGGCCAACTATAAATCGGAGAGGATTAGTCTTTTGCTTGACAGTTAACAAGATAACCATTAATATTCGCATCACATCATGGTCATTATAGAAACTAATCTTCTTTGTTGATTGTGAATTGCTATGATATACAGACTTTTCTTTTAATGCTGCATCTTCCTAAATCCCTCTACTTTTAATTCTTTTCTTCTTCTTGTCTCTCCCACAATTATGAATATACTATACTGTTCAACGAAATCAATTCCATGTGTTACTATATATGTATGGTCAATGTATAAATTCCAGCCTTATATATAGATTAATACTATAAGTTTTATTTATTAGCGATTATACTGTAATCTGGCAACTACAAACCATTTCTTATGATTAATATTCACTTATAATCTAAGTATTGATATTATCTATATACTAAGCATACATGCACCCCCAAAACTCAAACAGCCAACAGATCTTATGACTTCAAAAACTCGTCACATATATCGCAGGTCGAATCACTTCCCCATTCTACTCTTCTTCTCTGTTTTTTGCCATTGATAATATCACTATTTCTCACTTTTTCTTGCAAGAAGTATTGTAGTCCTCGCAACAATGGTCTTTGCTCTTTACACTTGGCAAGCTTCTCGACTAAAAGATTGTCCTGGAATATCAAATCACTAGATTTTGACTTCTTTGTCCCATTACCAAAAGCTTTGACCTCAGATTTCTTTCCTAAATTGTCAAAGAGTGAAATCAGTAAGACCTCTAGGAATAATGATGTATCTGAATTCAATGAAAGAAAGTTGACATTCTTCAAAGCGTGAATGGCCAACGAGCCTTCACCAATCAAATTACCATAAAACTTACCTAAGTTCATAATTCGTTGTAATTGAAACTCTTCATCTGCTTCACCCTTATTCAGGAAATCGTCATCGTTTCCTGCATCACTATCATCACCATCTTCCCCTTCTACGTCTTTCAAGAAGTCCCAGAACTGGAATTGAAAAGTCTTTCTTAGACTGTGCGAGGAACATAACTTATTCGCCAATAAGGAATAATAAGGATTGAACATTTTCTCAATGGAAACACAATGTAGTAAAATTTTTGGGATTTCCCTTTCTTGTGACTTTTTCAATCTTAGTTTGTCCAATTTAGTGAATGCTTCTATGAAATCATTCGAAGACATGATTGATATAAAAATAGCTCTTCTAATATCGGTGTTCATTCTTTGAGCTCTAGCCAATTCCAGCCAGTTTTCTTCAGCAGCATCCAAGATATCATCGGTGTTAACCTGCTGCTCGACTTCCTTACTAGCTTCATGACCTTTCCAGGCTGAACCAACTAACCACCATTTACCCTTGTCTTTAATGCTATGGATGTCTTCTAGTGAGACATGTATTGGTTCATGGAATTTATTATGGTTGATTGTAGCCAAAACTTTTTTCATTCTGATGACCAGTTGATTTATCATCTCTGTGTTATTGAATTTTGTCTTGTTGTTTTTCAAGTTGATGATGGTTTCAATCAAAAACTTTGTTCTGGTATTGATATCATTGCTGGTAGATAACTTCTTCTGTAAGATAAGAATTATCTCTTTCAAGGCATTAGGGTCATCGGTTCTCATTTGTTGACCTGCGTTTTTCACAATTCTTAGTAACAACTCAGAATTAATCTCAACACTGACATCTTCAATCAATGTAGTGATCAGGTTGTAAAGCAGCTTACATGACAATAACTGAAATGAGTAGCACGATGTCAATAAAGATATCAAATTCGAAGCCTCCTTAGTAGAACTTGAAACGTAAAACTCTTCATACTTCTCAACCAAAGTCTGAATAAAATAAGCACCGAATTCAACTCCTTGAAGTCTATATATTGCCGCAACCAGCGAAGCATGGAGGATAACAAACGTATCAAGCAATAATCCTTGCTGAATAATACTTTCCAGCACAACAGAAGTGACACACTCGGTAACCAATTGACGGGGATTGTCCAAGTAAACAGCATTAATCTCATTAACGATTGTTAAAATATTAGCTTCACTCAATTTATTCAATGGACCTTTGATTGATTTTTTGATTTTTAATAACTGTTCAGAATCACCGCTCTCTAATTTTCTTCTTAATGCTGGTGGAATATATTTAGCACCTGAATTCGATGCAACAGGCGCAACATATGGATTTTCTTTTGGTGCTGCCATAATAACATCACCATCCTCCCCCTCCTCCTCATCGAATTCTTCATCCAAATCAGAATCAAAATCCGACGAGTTAATCTCGTCATCTGAACTGAATGGATTTTCCACTATTTCTTCGCCTTCGTCTTGATCTTCCTCTTCGTCATCAATTTCTCTGTGTTTGATGGTACTAATCTTTGAATCAGATTTTGTGTCTGGTTGGTCGAAGTCTTCGTTTCCATATTCATCATGGGATAAAGAATCATAATTATCAAGAAAGTCTAGCCCATCTAATAAACTACCAAATCCATCATCATCATCTTGAGAGCTCAATTTATTACCTTTCAATCCCAATTTTTTAGCATAATATTTAATATCATCTTCATCTCTCCTCAAAAGTGCTCTTTCTTCCTCTGAAATGAATTTTTTGTAAACTTCTTTAGGCTTGTCTTTGCTCTTCTTAGATTCCTTCTTTGACTCTTTTTCCTTTTTTGATACAACTTCCTTTTCAGCAATGACCTTAATATTTTTCTTTGCTTTCAAAGCCATCAAAGCCTTCATTGTGTCTTCTGCAGTTTGTGGTTGGTCTTCTTCATCTTCTTCACTATCAAAGTCATCTTCGCCAATATCATCATCAGCAAACTCAAAATCATCATACTCTTCTGAGTCAGAGTCAAAGTCGTCCTCATCCACTTCATCGCTTACTTCGTCTTCTTGAATAGTCTTCAAAGGGGCTGTACGAGATTTTTGGATATTAGAAGATATACCATTTTTTTTGGCTTTCAACTCCATTAACGCTTTCATTGTTTCTTCAGCTGTTTTTGGCTGTTCTTCTTCATCAAAAGCTTCATCATCATCATCATCAAACTCGTCAAGATCATCTTCATCAACCTCTGCTTCACTAACATCTTGATCAGCATCATCAAATCCAGTGAATTCCTCCTCTTCAAATTTGTTCTCAACTCTTGTTCCCTTTGAATCGTGTTTGACTTGGTGATTCTGCGATTTGTCGTGAGGTTGAGATCTGACTGTTCTTGATTCTGGCTTTATAACTTTACGTTGTTTCTTTGCCACTCTTTCCTGCTTTCTCTTATCCTTTCTAGAAACTGGTGCAGCTTTTCTCTTTTTAGCATTAGCATTACCAAAACCAGAAGCGTATCTTGAATCATTCACGTCGTAGGTTTGAGTCTTCAGCTCATCCAGCATTGTTCCAGGAATTCTGATGACATGCTTGTCATCCTTTCCCTGGGCCTTCTCCTTGCCATTACTCTTTCCCTTCGTTCTTTCAGACATTTAGATGTTTATGGTAGCGGTTGAATAGTACCTCATCTCATCTCATCTCATCTGCTAATTTTTTACTTGTTTATTTCGAGAATCGGTAGTGACCACAGCAAGGTTACCCTGTTTTACTGCTGGCTTCCCAAATCCCAACTGAATGCCGCTTAACTGTCATGGGTGACCACGTAGGCTGAGGTGCAAAGCCTAATACTGGTATATCTTCAAAGATATAAGTGTCATGGTGGGCACATGTCTTGTTTCGAGTTGTATAGCTTCTGTTTCCTGTATTCTGTTTGACTGTTTGACAACGATGGCTCCCAGTGGCAAATATTCAAAAAAAAACACCAACCAAAATTAAATCCAACAAGCTTCTTTGATCAGAAACATCAACAATCCCCCAAAGGTTAACATTTCCCACCATGTCTGGCGAACCAAAGGATCCATTACAGTATGATGGTACCGCTACTGAAGATACTACCCCAATGGATTTGGGTGTGGCGAGTGCCTTAGAGCCAGAATTGACTTCAGATGCCTCTGATCTCAAGAGAAGGTTACAAGAAGCGCGCAAGAAACACACCTTCTATAACTGGAGGATATTCACAAATGAAGCGCTGCAAGATTTCAACGAGTTGATAACTTCTACTGTTCAAAGAATTGCTGATGAGCCATCGTTAGCCCTTGTGGTATTTCGTGAGGTTTTCTTTTCCATCAGATTCTACCCTGGAAGAGTTTCTTTGGTCAGCTTCATCAAATTATTGGATTCCATATTCCATCTGAAACAAGTTGACACTGACAAGTTGAAAATACAGTTCTTGCACTGCTTCAATCTGATTCCATATTCAAGAGAACTGAGTGACTTTGTCGCCTATTACAAGACCGTTTCTGTATTCACAAAACTTCAAAATATTACAGATGAGAATTTTGTGGATCAATATTCACTCATTAAGAGCTATGGGAAAACAAAGACAAGATACATTCTTCAAAACTTCATCAGACAAAAAAAATACAATTTGGTTATGGAGGAGAATACTGGTTACACTATGTTGGCATTGTTTTTACATGATTGTGCATCATCTCCATACTCAGCTTTTCAAATCACCCGTGTGGTTAAGGGAATTGAACTGTTCATTGGTCATTATTCTTTAGACCCAACAAGAGTCTTAGCATTGCTCATCGATATAGCTATCAGCAATGTATTGATAAACTTCAGATTTTGTATTGATATGTTCAAGAAATCGTGTTTTTGGCCAAATGTGGAAGGTGATATCTCATCGTTATATAATTTGAATAAGGGAGGTCACGATATCGTGGCTAATTTGTTGTCTCTAAAATACAATCATTATATAAAAGCAAAGAAAGAATTACCGGAGGCTTTCAAGGTTTTATGGGCAATTCTGATAAAGGAAGGTCTTGTCTCGTTTGGGTCTGTTTTCCAATTTGTCGGACCAGATGAAGAGGCGATGAAAGAACTTGAAGAGATGATTGCTGATGAGCTTGAAGATAAGATTCTTAAAATATCATCCAATGCTTTAGCATTGAGTGGTCCTTTAGCTGATGATGAGGACGATACTTCCAAACCAAAAACAGCACAGGCAGAGGATAAACCTAAGGCTATATCGAAAGCTGACAGAATTTATAATCATAAGCTTGTTTTCACCAAAACATTATTGGCTAATGGCCTCTATTGGCCTTCAATTTACATGTTAACTAAACACCCATATCTAATTAATGCCGATGATGAAATGGTTGGTTTAGTTCTACGGATGTTTACTTTCATTATATCACCGTTAAGTAAGAGACTTGAATTCCTTACTGAACAAGAATCAACAGACCTGGGAAAGTCCTCAAAAGTATACTTCAGCAAAGCTCCAGCTGTGATTGAATACGACGATGTTAGGGTATCTGAGATTGAAATATTGAAATTAGGTCTGCGTAATCACTCAAACAAAGAGCTCATTTATTTTTATAGAGACTGGAATAAGTCGTTACCTTCAGCTGAAGACTATGATGGCCTTTTCAAAATATCTAATGAGATCCTTCCATTCATAGGCGGAAGATTGGGTGATGATCCCCAACTGATGTCTAGATTAATTAGATTGGCTATAAATGATTTGGAAGATACAACTCATGGCTCTTATGATGAGAAGTTAGATAAATGGTTTGATTACTTTAGGAAGTTCATCATGCCATCATTGTCATCCAGCAATTACATAATTTGTGATGAGGCATTCAAGTTATTGAAAAGATTTCCACTACAGTGGAGATATAATCTTTATGGTGAATATAAACAGACTTTCAAAGTTGATAAAACTGTGGAGCTGCATTATTTGAAGGCCGAAAAAGAAACTAAGGATATCTTAAAAAGAATCAGTACAGAAAATGTGGAACCAATGATGAGAGCGTTGACCAAAATAACTAATGTCAACCCTTTGCCTTGCTTCCTGATTGTTCTTAACCAAGTTGAGAGTTATGATAATTTGACTGATTTGATTGTCAAAGCTGCTCGTTATTTTACTCCATATGCCTGGGATGTGTTACCGTTTGCCTTTTTACTCAGACTCACTGATTCCAAAAGACGCGCTGTTCAAGCTGATGGTATGAGTGACGCTTTGTGGCTACAGTCATTATCTACATTTATTGGTAAATTAGCAAAAAGCTATTCATCATTCGACATCTCACCCATTTTGACATATATCACCAAAGTCTTCCATGGCAACAGCACAGTTGGTCTTCCAATTTTGAGAGAAATTGTTAACCAAATGGGAGGTATTCAACAAACTTCCAACCTATCATCCCATCAACTCCTGCTTCTAAACTCCGCTGAAGGTCTGCAAAAGTTGGTCCATAAGATCATCTTAGACACAAGAGATGAATCTGAAAGTTCTGCTTTTAGATTTTTAGAGAGTTTGATCAACTTGGGTAGTCTTTCTGAGTTATTTATTTTATTATGTGACTTTAGCCGCGATCTGGTTGAAAAGGGCTCTGAGGGAGATCACTATAAGATATTAGCTACCCAATACGATGACATTTCATCTGTTTTGCATACCTACACAGAGTTGATCAACTACTTTTTGAAAAACTCTTCTCAGAAGTTTATTAATAACGTTGTTTCTTTGAAAGACTTGATTATGAAATACAAAGTTCCAGTTGCCTGGGCTTTTGAATTATGGAGGGCTCATATCGAGTCTTCAGATTTGAAAAGCATCGAATACGCCGATATCAACTTCACAGACTTATCAGGTGACCTATTCAGAGCTTTTTGGAGCTCATCTTTATATGACATATATTTTAGTGATGAGTTGTACACCAATGAGATCAACAGACTTGAGAGCATCAACGTGTCTATATCGACTAGGCTGACTGACTTGGGACGTGAAAGATATACTCGAGAGGTGAAAGTCTCAGAGACGAAGCTGAAGTCTGAGAAGAACTTCAACGGCGAAATACTCACTAGGCTCCCCTCTGACAAATTGGCTCACGAAGCCCACGTTGCAAACATCACATCCCACCTAAATTCAACGAAGGAAGGATGGTTTGATCAAAACTCTTCTCTGGATATCCAGATTATTTCATTTGTCCAATACTGTGTTCTTCCAAGAGCTATGCATTCATCAAGCGATGCTTCCTTTACTTCCATGTTCTTATCGTCTATCGTCTCACCGGATGTTTGTGAAGGTATCTTCAGCTATATGCTAGGAACAGAGACGTTGGAGACTATCTTATTTACTTGTACTCCTTTGGAGTCTGAAAACTTGGGTATATTTTTTGCTGAACTGTTGAGACATATGGAAGATAGAAGAACACATCCAGACTCGGACAACGATTTTAAGAAGTTAGTATTGAGTTGGCATTCAAAGTTACTGGAGACGATTAAACATAATGTCTTGGTAAACACAAATTACATGGCAAGAAGAAACACAATCACCTTCTTGAAAAATTTAGCTAACGTCTATCCGGTTACAGATGACCATGGTGATGCAATCGTGGAAATTATGAGCTCAGTTTCTGCTTCGGAGTCAAGACAAGATTTGAAGTTGGCCACAGATGCTATTCTTGCCATTGTTAAATCTCGTTCTAAGAAATGGATCAAAATATGGGAATTTAGTGACTACAGTGAAGAGGAAACACAGAAGTTGATGGCGGATAAACAAGAGAAATTGAAAGTAATCGAAGAAAGAAAATTGGCAGAAAAACGTCGCGAGTTGATTAGATCTCGTGAACAGAGCCGTCCAACCACCGCAGGGAGTATATTTTCTAATGCATCCTTACCAATGGGACCAAGGTCTTCTCGCCCTGTGACAAGCTCCTCAACTGATGACCACTCCATTATTACGCAAGCATCAAACAGCAGCCCATCCGCTATTCCAAAGGGTCCTTCAATAGTAGAATATGAGTCCAAGATCGAAGCAGACAATCTGGAGAGTGATCAAAAGCAAGAGTCAGAGGTGATAGAGAATTTGAAGAAAAAAGAAGAAGGAGAAAAGGAATCAGTTGAAGGTGAAACAGAAAAACAAGAAACAGAAAAGGAAGAGGTAGAGGTGGTGATAGAGCCAATATCAATTGATGAAGTCGATGAAAATAAAGAGAATCCTGAAGGTAGCAGTCATCTAGGTGATGCGATGGATATTGATAAAGTGGATGATGATTCTACAAATGCTGATGGTAAACTTGACCTGATCGGACTGCCAACTGGACCAGCATCTTTCGAAGCTGAGAAAGAAAAGAATGAAATTGTGGAAGATGTTGAGGGTTCCGAAGCCGCAGTTGATAACAAAGCTAGCTCAGTGTTGGTAAGACCTTCGAGAGTATTCAAAGATATCACAGCGGATCTTGGTTTTCAATCTAACAAAGGCACAAGGGTTGCTATGCTCAAATCCATTCTGATTTCTGTTAAGAATAATAAGATCAAAGAAGTTATTGACTCTATTGATGAAGAGAAGTACAAAATTGAGTTGAACAAGACTATTGAAACTCCTTTGCCCAAGGCTGAATATCAAGATGCCATCAAGGCATTCCTTGCTATGTATGTCGAACATTTAGAGAAAGAGGATGAAAAATCCTACTCATTCTTCATTGAGCAGTTGAAGCTGGATAACTTGCTAGATGATAGATATAAAATCACCAGCTCGAGAAAGCCCTTGCCACCACAAAGTAAGGTGAGTGGATTTACAGCGCTTGCTCAAAATCAAAAATGGGGAATGGATAACAGAACACATTCCAACTCTGGTCCTAGAAGAGCATACAATCAAGGATACCGTTCAAGTCAACAAGGCTACCCTGAATCATCGAGATCCTACCAGTCTCAAGCTCCATCAAATCAGCAACAAAGAATACCACGACCATCAGGTCCTCCTCCAGATCTTGGTGCTTCTAGAAGAATCCCAACGCCATCAGGTCCTCCATCTGATAGATTGAAGAGACAATCTTCTTATAATCCACCAACCTCAGTCCCAAAAAGACCAAGAAGGTCCTAGATTGATAAATATCCTGTATTGGTAATTGTTTGAATTGATTGTAATCTTATTATTTAGCACTGTCCTCGTAGTCTACATGCGACTCCCTATGCTGTTGTAATTTGAGGGCAGCTTGTAGATTAGTAAGTTAGGATGAGATTATGAGATTAGTATGAGATTATGAGATTATGAGCGATGAGCTGGAAATTTCAAAAAGAAAAAAAAAAAAACAGACCTAACCTGCAACTTACAACAACCGTTGTGTTTCAAGTGCTTATAATGACCGATATCAGTGTTCAAGTCACATCAATTTTAACTAGCTCAGAGCGAAAAATTTCAACTGCATGGTCTCTATCTTATTTGAAGAAAAGATTTGAAACTATCACAGGAATTGCACCAGAATATCAGCAGCTTTTACTCTTTTCAAGTTCACTATCTACAGAAAATCAAGAGCTAATCGAACACAATGAAGACCTTGTTACCGTTGGTCAACTTGGAATAACGCCTATGTCACGAATCCAAGTTAATGATACAAGACCTGACTCTGAATTGAATGATTTGTTTGATGATGCCGGTGGTAAAGCAGAGCTTTTTGAATTGAAAGATGAGGACTATGAGAAGAGAAATGATTCAATACGAAGATGGAAGCAAGACAATAAACTTGGTAGATTTGATCCTAACTATATAAGTAAAATTGATAACTTGAAAAAGGTAAACAAATCATTAGCTGATGAGTTGATTTTGGGCTCCAGATTTAGAACCATAAATGATAAAGATGGATTAGAGAGAAGAGGTGTAATTAAATATGTTGGTAAAGTTTTGGAAATTGATAACGGTGATTCAACATGGGTTGGTGTTGAGTTTGATGAACCTGTAGGTAAGAATGATGGTACAATCAAAGGAGTTTACTACTTTAAGAGTAAACCAAACTATGCAAGTTTTGTTAAACCAAACCAAATCGAGCAAGGTGATTTTCCAGAGGAATCACTGTTCAGTGATGATGACGATGATGAAATATAGAGATGATTTGAGTAGTTGATATATAATCTACATTAATCGATTACAATTAGCAATTTCTATGGATTTTCTAGGCTATGGATATGTTATATAGCCATTGCAGTCAAACCAAGAGACTCCTTCAAGTAGTCAAGACAATCCTCTTTGTAAATCACGGAGTATTCTAACTGATCTAGTCCAACAGGTATCTTTGGAGGTAACCTGGGGGCTGTTTGAGAAAAGGGGAGCATACTATTGATTGTTGTTGTTGTTGAGGTGGTTGTTATTGAGTGTGGCGAACCAAAGCATTTCAAGTTTTTCAATTCCCACGATCCGTTCCCTTTATACTTTGAGAAACCATCATCAATGGCAAAGTCCTGCTTCTTGATTAGTCCAAGTTGCAACCTCGTTAGCGTTTTATAAGCTTCTGGGCTCAACGGAATTTGACTTTTTGGTTTAGCTTGCTTTATTCCATGTTCCACAGATTGTTCATTCTCTATGTCTGATCGGTACTGATCTGGACATGATTTGCTTGATTTGTCTGACTTACTACTTTTGTATGACTGAACAGACATTCTCTTGTTATTCGTATCATTGCTGTCCTCCAATTCTGAATCAAACTCAGATTCGCTACTCACATTATTTGTTGTAGATAGTTCTGTTGATAATAAATCTTGAGTCAATTTCAATTCATTGAGCTGCTTTAAAGTTTGACCCTTTTCTCTTTCTTCCAGATCATCTCTATAACCATTATAACTCTTTTTGACGGTCTTGGCGACTCCTTTGACAGCTTTTGATAATCTCTTATGCAATAATTTCTTCTTCTTACTGTTGTTTGGGTAATCGTCAAATATCCTATCAAATTCTCTGAATGGTTGAGATGGAGGCGCCAGTACCATTTCTTTGATTCCAGATTGAGTGCTCCCATTATTCATCACATGTTGTGGTTGTGAATGTTGTTGTTGATGATGTTGGGTTGGCCTCTGACTCTTTTGAGGCAGCAGAGGCGCATATGGCATGAAGGTAAACTGGATTTTAATAACACCATTTGGGGATAATTTGATGTCGCTGTTAACTTCACCTTCTCTAACAACACAGTCCAGTAGAATTGAACCAGACCCAATCAACTTTGGAGGCATTTCTGTGTTTTCTCTATTTGTATTATTTGGTAATTTTTCCATTACAAAGACTTTCAAGGAAGAAGATATCTTTGGCCTAATATAAAATGATGAGATGTTGGAAGTATTTTCATTCCATTTGCAAGACGTCAAGGAGTATTTTTGTTCTTCAGATCTTTGAACAAATGTGTCTATTTGGAATAGACAATATAGGCTTTGGCCCTGCTTAACACTTGAATCACTAAATATTGCTTCTAATGGATCCACCAGAAGCTTCCCCTTAGCAAAATCCAGGGTGCTCTGTGAAACTGTTTCCTGCATTTAATAAATAGCCTAATCTGTAGAGACGTTGTTCAAGAATGATCCAGAAAGAGGAAACGAACTCTTGAGTATTTATAGCTTTTAGACATAATTCTGATGATTCGGGCGATGCTGTTTAAAATAATAGCCAGCTGGTTTGAAGCGATTGGCTCAGTTTGTGGTTTTTTTTTTGTTTTTTTTTTCGCTGAACAAATTCAAGAAAAGGACCAAAGAGGATTTGAAGGCAGGGACAAGCAAAACAGTGAAGAAGATACGATATATAACCGAGATGAGTGAACAAGTACGTGATGCTAACCATTGAATATTTTTATTTTTACATACTAACAAAAGAAATAGAGCACACACACTAAGAGCAACACCAACAATAACAACAAAAAGAGAAACAATAACAACAATAACCAGCAGAAGGACAAGCAAGATGGTCCAAAGAAAGACATCCTATTAGAGCTAGCCAGATATAAGGATAAGAAGGTTTGTGTGAAATTCACCTATGGCAGAACAAGTAAGTGATTTGATATGACTATATCTGAACATTCAGTGACGAAAAGAAGATGTACTAACTTTTATCTGAAAATTACAGTTGTCGGTGTGTTGAAGGGTTATGATCAGTTGATGAATCTAGTCTTAGATGAAGTTACAGAGACGCTAAGAGGTAAGTTGATGCTCCCCATAAGTTTAGAAATTGATTTCTATTTATTCTACCAATTAAGACACCCATACTAACTGAATATCTCGAATATCTAGACCCAGAAGATGACTCAGTATTGACTGAAGAGATTAGAGAGCTAGGCCTCGTCGTTGCCAGAGGTACCCTGCTGTCCACCATTGCGCCAGTGGAGGGAAGAGAAGTCACCACCATCAACCCCTTCGCAGTGGCAGCCATCTGAACATTTGAATAGTGAGTACTAGTATACCTTTCCTCCTGTCATGTCATTTACCCTCCCAACCGTAGAAACACCCAGACACCAAAAATAAAGCCGGCGGCACAAATTTTTTTTGACTTTTTAGCGATATCGTATTTTAACAATCTCAGTATTTATCATTTATCAATTATCGGTTATAAATACGTGTGTTTGTCTTCATCTTTGAAATCATAAGGCCTTAGACTAGTATTATTTCATCCACTTAACTAACCCATCAATCGATCAACAATTCAATAATACCAACTCAAAAAATATCTAATCATCATGGAAGCTCCAAAAAACGTTATTCTCTTGAAACAAACCAACCAATTACAAGGTCTGTACTCCATCATTAGAGCAAAGGACACACATCGTTCAGATTTCGTCTTCTACTCAGACAGAATCATCCGTCTTTTGGTTGAAGAAGGATTGGATCAATTGCCAGTCGAGCCATTAACTGTCACCACTCCTTTGGATGTGCCATATCATGGTTGTAAATTTCAAGGTAAGATCTGCGGTGTTTCTATTGTTAGAGCTGGTGAAAGTATGGAACAAGGTTTGAGAGATTGTTGTAGATCTGTGAGAATTGGTAAAATTTTAATCCAAAGAGATGAAGAAACTGCTCAAGCCAAGTTATTTTATGAAAAATTACCAGAAGATATCCATGAAAGATATGTCTTCCTAATGGATCCAATGTTAGCTACTTCAAATTCTGCTAAATTAGCCACAGATGTCCTTATTCAAAGAGGTGTTGATCCAAATAGAATCTTTTTCTTAAACTTATTATCAACACCAGAAGGTATCGATGCTTACCATGCCAAATTCCCAGATATCAAAATCATTACCGGTTGTATTGATCCTGCTTTGGATGAAAAGAAACGTATTACTCCAGGTTTAGGTGATTTTGGTGATAGATACTACAGTTGTTAAGTATTCACTTTGGATAATTATGTCACCATTTCCAAACTTCTGTCAATATATATGTAAATGTCGTTTTAGTTTGCTGATATTTCTAACTTGTGTATATATGTTAGTCGTTCATCATTTCATTCAATTCACCTTTGTTTCATGAATTTGAAGTATATTTCATGATGAGATCTGAATGTATTACGAGATATTTTTGACAGCTTCTCATCATGAAGCGGAACGTAATGCAATTTTTTTTAGCTATATATGTATTTGTCATTTTCATTATAGTAACTCATCTAGTTAGCAAATTGATATCAAATTAATCTATAAGCATTTAGTATTGATCAAATCAGGATTTTCCTCCCATTCTGCCTTTGAAACCCACATTCTTTTGAAAGTACTTAATCCTGATAGAATCGAACCACCAATCCATGTGCTATATTTCCTTTCTGGTGGGGCAAATATTTTTATCTTTGTACCCTTTGGAGTTAAACCTTTCAATTCATTTATCAATCTATCACCAAACCCTTTTAATAGTGTTGTACCACCACTTAAAACTATATCTTTATAAAGTGAGCTTCTCAAATCTAAATCTGTCTTCATTATACTATCATTAATCATTTCATGAATTCCTTGAAATTCAGATCCAATAATCTCTGGTTTGAATAATATTTCACCTGATCTGAATCTTTCTGCTCCAATCTCTATTATTTTACCATCAGGTAGTTTAAATTGTTCCATTTGTGAACTATTATGATGTCCTCCAATTCCAGTGTCAGAGGAAAATATATTTGTTTCTAACCATTCTCTTTCATCTCTAACAGGATCTTGTGATATAAAGCAATGTCTCTCTTTTATACTTCTAACAATCTCCTTTTCTGCACTTGTTTGTAAGATATATCCATTTTTCCTCAACAATAATTGTAATTGCTCAGTTATATCTCTGCCAGCAATATCAATTCTCTTTATTGAACTTGATAATGAGAATCCTTCATAAACAGGTACTGAATGACTAACCCCATCACCTGAATCCAATACAATTCCTGTTGTTCTCCCACTAGCATATAGAGCTAATACAGCTTGAATTGAAATGTATAAAGCTGGGCAATTATAAGTTTCAAAGAAAATTTGAGCACATTTCTCTCTATGTCTCTTTGGGTTCAATGGTGCCTCTGTCAATAATATTGGATGGTCCTCTATATTAATCTTCAAATCATTTGTGATTACTGATGACCAAATTTTCTCCATATCATCCCAGTTTTGTACAATGCCATGTTCAATTGGGTATCTCAACCTCAATAAACCCCTGTGTTCTTGCGCCTTGTTCCCTATAAATGAATCGCCTTCAAGAGCACCAGCCATCACTTTTGAGTACTTTGGCCAACCAATCCTGTTTAGAGACTTTCGTTAGTAAATCAGCAATTTCCATTGATCAGCTTTCAACAGCAAGATTCAATAGTTGTATACATACATTGCTGGAGCATAAGTCTTTGGCTTTTCCTCACCTGCAAATCCAGCCTTTATTGTTCCAGATCCCTTTTTTGACATATTAGGTTCCTTTGTTAGTATTACAAGTCCAAACATGATCTGTGCTTTATTCTCTCTCTCTCTGCTGGAAACACTTACATTGTCTATTACTACTGGCTGGTTCAAGAGCTGTGTGTCTGTTGCATGGGACGACATTGTCTTCAAAAGCGCACGACGTTGGTGATTTATAAGTGTTGATGTTGTTGCTGATATATACTATTGCGTTTCAATGTTTACATTTTTCGCATGGCAAATCTGACAATATTTCAATATTTTCGATTTATGAAAAAAATGGTGGAAATCGCTTCTTGAAACCCTTCAAATTTTGCAGAGACAGCTGAACCGAACTGAGATCAACTCTCAAGGATGCAGTCTGTCTCCATGTACCGATACTAACAACAAGTCTACTGCTTACGTAATATATATAGAATGCTTACATAATCTGCCAGAAAGAAAAAAAAAAAAAAAAAAAAAAAAACCGAGAAACTCCAGAAACAAGAAATCACCAAAAGCCAAAAGTGCTGTACTCATTTGATAAATCACAAAACAACAAATCAACAAGAAGAACCCGTTGAAAATGTCTAAGTTCAAAGTAGATGTTAAGATGATTACAGACATAGCACTGTTTGTTGGTGCCTCGATATCAGCATACTACATGATGAGCACCATTCTCCACCAAGACGGGCCTGGTGCCAGATCATCAGAAAATAAAAAGAAGGCAAATGCTTCACTACAGCGGTTGAAGGCTCTTAATCCATCTCTGAAATTGGATCTTTCTGATTACGAAACCGCTGTTCTAGCTTCAGTGGTTAGTCCGCTTGAAATAGAAGTGTCATTTGACGATATAGGAGGATTGGAAGACATCATTGATGAGATTAGAGAGAGCATTTTGTACCCATTAACAACACCTGAACTATTTACACATTCATCCCTACTACAGGCACCAAAGGGTGTACTTCTATATGGCCCACCAGGTTGTGGGAAGACTATGTTGGCAAAGGCTTTGGCCAAGGAAAGTGGTGCAAACTTCATATCCATTAGAATGTCTTCAATAATGGATAAATGGTATGGTGAATCAAATAAAATGGTTGATGCAATCTTTTCATTGGCTTCAAAATTACAACCTTGTATAATATTCATTGATGAGATAGATTCTTTCTTAAGGAAAAGACAATCAATGGAACATGATGCTACAGCAACATTAAAGGCTGAATTCATGACATTATGGGATGGTTTAACTTCATCTGGCCGTATCATGGTATTAGGTGCCACAAATAGACCAAATGATATAGACAGTGCCTTTATGAGAAGAATGCCAAAAAGATTTGCAGTTGGATTGCCAAATGAAGATCAACGTCAAAGAATATTGAATATATTGTTAAACGACGTGCAATTAGATCCAAATTTTAACATCAAATCATTGATCACATCTACTGAAGGTTTGAGCGGTTCAGATTTGAAGGAGCTATGTAGAGATGCTGCAATGAACTCAATGAGAGACTCTATTAGATTAAATTTCAAAAATGGTAAAAGAATAACTCAAGGTGATATTGAGACAAGACCATTAAGATTATCAGACTTTTACTCTAATGAAAGCTCTTTGAAAAATACATCTTCCTATCAAGAGCCAACTGCATCATCGCTGGATTAGGATATATTAGACTCGAAACTTTCATTGAATATATTTTATTTATATCACTCTTAATATGCATTCAAGGGTTTAAACTTGTCAACACAAGGCAAGATTAATGTAATCCACATGTCATTCCTCTTGTTATTTTTTGATGATCATAGTCACCATGGTCTCAAATCAGCGTACAATATATGAATTCATTTAAGAGAATCATATAACAATGTTACTTGTCATCATCTGCTGCTAAGTCGGCAAGAATTCGAAAACACATTAACCTTAATCTCACCATCCAGCTCTATCACATTCTCCACTTTATCTTGAAATCAGTTGTTGTGGTTTTCAAACGATTATCTTAAATATCAATAGCGTCCTTCAATTATAATCAGGCCTCAGCAGCGATGTGATATTTGTTTGCATACCTCTCTATTGCCATATCAATACTTCAGCTATCGTGAGATTCTTACGTCTTCTCGGCCAATATATCAAGCTGAATTAATGTGTCATGTTCTCTTGTTTCATGTGTATAGTATATATGTATTATTGTAATCATAGTCATTATAGTACACAACTACCTGTTATTTTACTTATACAATATCCCCTCAGGACGTTTATGAATATATCATATCTTAATTTTTTTTTGGCTTTACGGCCATATATAGCTGGTACTATGAGCTGGATGTATTTTGGTTTCAATCGAAGCTCAATTATACTTTTTTGCAGAATGTGTACCCCTATATACTATAGTTTTAGTTATATATTTATTTCATCCGCTAATACTCAGTTAATCATGTCCTTTAATTGCTTATTAATAGCGTCAAATTTAATTTTCTAGCATTGCTGCTGCAAATTTTATCAATATTTTGAATATTACAGTACCGCTGAAATAAATTCAGGGGTATCTCAATGCTTCAAATTGTTCAAAAAATTTAATTTAACAGTATAACGCGCAAAAAGCGATATTACACACCCGTAAGAACAAGCACTATATACCTAGAGCTGAGATCAGCCATTTTCTTGTAAAGCTTGACGTTACGAACCATATAAGTACATAAAACGTTGTCATTATATAATGATACTACAGGAAGCCAATACTAAAGCCAAAAAAAAACCGACGTCATTTTCTTCAGCTAATTAGCTATAGTTCCTTTGTTATACGATTATAATCAAGAGGATCAGCCTATATATAATTACTGGCGCCAGTTGGATTATACAGCTGTTCTGAAAAGGTTTCCAGAGAGGCGTAATCAGCCGTAAACATCAATGATGATTAATTAGAGAAGCTGACGCTGAAGCTGAGATTGAGACCGAGAGCTTGCGAGTGTCTACAAGGAACAAATATAGGTGCGAGTCAAAGTTGCGAGACAGCTTACGTAGCTAGTCATTCAAATCTAAATTGTAGTGATATAGATTATATAGAGAATAATCTATACATTTGTAGTTGATATTATTGATCCAGCGATCATTATCTTAGCTGGTTTTCTCTCTTTAATCTCATTTTTTCAGCAAAGGTCATAGTTGCTGGAGGTTGCGTTGAGACAGGAACTTCAGCAGCAATTGGAGAAGGAGTAGGAGAAGGAGCAGGTGTTGGAATGGATGGAATAGATCTAGCCTCAGGACCAGTGGCAGCGGAGGATTGTCTCTTCAATCTCAACTTTTCAGCAAATGATAGTGATCTGTCTTCTGCAGGCTTGGTTTGTTCCTGAGCCTTAGCTTCACGCTCTAAGCGCAATGATTCCATTTCAGCTTCAATCTTTTGCTTCTCTAATTCGTTCTTATATTCAGCTAATTTTTGTTCATATCTTTGTTGACGAACTCTTTCAATCTTTTCCTTCTTAGCAGATTCTAAAGCTTCTAATCTTTCAGCCTTAAGAGCATCATAAGAAATCTTGCTCTTTGCTTGAATCTGCTCTTTGATATCAGAATAGTCTGAAACAACTCTAATGAATCTCTTCTTCAAAACTAATGATTCTTCATGTTCCTTCTTTGATTGTGCAATCTTTTTAGCCTTAAAGGCATCATAATTCTTTAGATCTTCACCTTCTTGCAATCCTGAATCCTTTTCCAACAATGGTAACTCATAACGTCTATATGCTCTTTCGGTATGATCCATTCTTTTGAACAATAATTTGACCTTATCTTCCAATTCCTTCTTATCCTTCTCCAATTGTTCAACTTGCATCAAACGAATCTTATCAGTATCAACATCTTCTAAAGAGTTAACATCTAGCTTGATAATACCCTTAGCGTTGATTTCTTCAACAATCTTCTTCTTTTCTTCTTGTTTCATAGCTTCCTTTTCACGTTCAATCTTTTCCTGCAAACGACGCTTAGTTTCAGCTTCGACTCTCAACTTCTCAGCAGCCCTTTCTTGTTCGTATTTTTGTTGACGTTGTTTGAAGAGTTCTTCTTCCTTTTGTTTCTTAGCTAGCTCAGAAGATTCCTTACGCTTTTCAAGCAATTCTTTGTTCTTAGCAATTTCCTCACGTTCGAGTTTGATGTTTTCAATGGTTGACTTGATCAATCTATCTCTGATTGATTTCTGCTTTTCGGCATGAGTTGGATCAATAAATCTTATAGATTCGTATAAAGTTTTAGCTAGAGTTGATAATTGAGAGCGGACCAATGAAGCTGGAGAGGCTTGTAATTCGGTTAAGTCTGATGATTCAACATCAAATGGATTTGAAACAAAGGTGACAACGCCAGCTTCATGATCAATGTAAAATGTTAATCTACCGTCCTTTCCTGAGTTGATCAAGAAAGATTCAATATCCAATGGTGTTAAACTGAACTTGGTGCTCTCAATTGAGGCTAATCTGACTAAAAAGTCTAACTTGACAGTTTCATAAACTTGACCAATTTGTTGAAATAGCTTGGTCAAGACAACCTTGAATAGCTGCTTAATATATGGTTGGTAGTATGGGTTGGCTTCTAACTCAGCAATGATTGGTTTTAATTCACCTTTGACAGTTAATGGGTTGAAGTTTGTTTCCAATAAGCTGTACAACTTCTGAACAGCAGGGTCAATAAACTCAAACACATTTGAGGTTAACGCATAGTGTAACAAAGATTCTCTTGTTGGTGGTTTGTTTAATCTCAACAAAACACTCAATCTTTGATTAGAGAACTTAATGTGATCACCGTTGACGTTAGCATTGTTCAAACTTTGCTGTGGGATAGCTAAGGTTGATAACAAAAAGACAGAAGAATAACGAGCTAACTGCTCATCAGTGGCATTTGGTGATTGACTGTATAAATTGAAGAATTTATTCCAAGCAGCGGCATGGAATAAACTATTATCAGCAACCAAAAAGATTTTAGCCAAGTTTTCGTAATAACTGACCATCATGTGTGGCTTTGTAATTCTTTTGGATAAGGTGAATAATGAATGAATATCTTCAACTGATCTATAAGCTTCTTGCCATAGTTCTAATTTAACAGAAACACTCAACTGTTGGAATCTCAAATCCAAGAAACGTTGTAAAGTTTCTGGATCTTGAATGTCTATAGCGTTGAGTGGTTTTTGGTAGCCCTTTTGAGGAGAAGTCAATGACAAGATATGGGTGCGTAATAAATCACACAACTTCTTAAATTCACTCTTTCTGTTATATTTGACACTGAAATGATAAGCCTTTTGGACAACGGTGAAATAGGTGATTTCTAATTTTGAGTTGTTTCTTAATAAGTCTAAAGATAAACGATATGATTCCCATAAGAAGCGTAACCATGGGTTGATTAATTCTCTATCAGCACGGTCTTTTGAGCCATCTGAAGAAACAGATGATAATAAAATACTCTCTGGAGACTCGAAATCTTCTTCGCTTGTTCTCTCATCAGCTTGAGCTTGGGCAGTTTCCAATTTTTGCTCAGCCAATTCAATCAATTTATAACAGACATTTTCAACATATTGCAAACCTGTAACATCCATTTGAACATTTTTCTTAAATTGATGTAAACCATCCTTTAAGGTGAAGGCTTTACGTAATTCAACACTTAACTTAACAAATAACAAAGCAATTGGCTCTAACGAAGCTGGAGCAACAGCACGAGTTCTTTTTGATGTAATGAATTCATGTAAGACTTGTAAAGCAGCATCTTTGTTTTGGACAGCAATCAATTCCTCAGCTCTCTATTTAAAACAATTTGTTAGTAAGCTGTATACAATCAACGCTCCATCACAAGACTAGGGCGTTACAAGCTCATATGTAACGGTTTTCTTGGTTGTGTAGTAGGATTAGCAAGTACATACTTTCAGAACGTTATCAGGACGCACAACAGGAGGAGCCATGATGAATCAATAGTCTTTTGAACCTATTTATTAAGAGCTTTGAGCTTTTTCACTGACTTTTTGATCAAATTTTTTTTGTTCAAAAGATACCGGACTGAAAACTTCGTGTCATAATTTGATTCTCGGCGTAATTCTCGGTACACCATAAGATCTCTAAAAAACCAGCATCCGGGCGGTTCGAACCAGCGACGAACGGAAATTCAAAAGCCCAGAAGAAAAAAAAAAAAAGACAAACGACGGAAAAGCCAGAAAAAAAAAACACAACAACAGGGATTTTCAACGAAGGCAAGGACATCAAATTTAATTGAGCGTTGAGCTATCCAAACACGTTGTTAGAGAACCACCACAAAAGCAATAGTCAGCACAAACATCTACATACTTCGAAAGGCAGTTATTGAATAAAAGTACCACCTACTATTGATCTTGAGAAACTTTGCGTGTTGAATTGAAAAGTCGATCCAGCATTCCCCATTTGTGTCAAGAACCAACGTTACTCCTTTTCAAAACAACTTAGTTAAATCTAATGTCATCAGAATCTTTGAACTTCATAAACTTCAACCAAGACGGATCATGCATTTCTATAGGGACAAGTAAAGGGTATAAAATTTTCAACTGTGAGCCCTTTGGTAAGTGTTATTCCAAATATGATGGCGGTATAGGAATTGTGGAGATGTTGTTTTGCACATCGTTGATAGCAATTGTTGGAATAGGCGACCAGCCATCCATGTCTCCAAGGAGATTGAAGATAATTAACACAAAGAGAAACTCAACTATATGCGAATTAACGTTTCCTACAAGTATATTGTCTGTTAAATTGAACAAATCAAGACTGGTTGTTGTTTTAGAAGAGCAAATTTATATTTATGATATCAACAACATGAGACTACTGCATACTATAGAGACGTCCCCAAACATCAACGGCCTGTCTGCATTGAGTCCGTCAATAGATAACAATCTTTTAGCCTATCCGTCACCCCCTAAAGTCATCAACCAGTTATCCAATAACATCAATCACCATCACAGTGCCAGCAACAGCAATAACAATAGTAATAACATCAATAATAATCAGAACATCAACATTAATGGCAATAATAATGGTAACACCAATAATAATTATAATAGTGGTGTCGGGAACAGCCAGTCTCATATGTCATCCATCCAAAATCAGCATTCACAGTCCAGCAATTTTGACAACGGGAATCATCTCAATGGAAACAGCGGCGATTTGAACTTGAGCTCAAAGGTTTCTAATAGTCAGATCAACCATAACGGTGATGTGATAATTTTTGATGCCCAAACTTTGCAACCTGTCGTTGTAGTAGAGGCTCATAAAACGTCGTTGGCTGCAATTACAATTAGTTTTGATGGTACTTTATTAGCAACTGCTTCCGATAAAGGAACAATAGTGAGAGTTTTCTCTATGGAGACTGGCACAAAACTTTATCAATTCAGAAGAGGAACCTATCCCACCAAAATCCATTCTTTATCCTTCAGCCAAGATAATCGTTTCCTGACTGCCAGCTCATCAACTGAAACGGTTCATATATTCAAACTTGGGGGAAATCCATCAGATGATTCTATTACAAATGAGCAACCATTACTTGAAGACTCTAACGAAGTTATCCCAACAAGAATCAATATAGACAGAAATTGCAGTTCAGGAAGCGAGGATGCTAACAGAACGACCTCGAGACGTGTCTCTAACTCTTCGTTTGATTCGGTCAATAGTGCTGAGCAAGACCCAGAGAACAAAATTGAGCCATTGATTGATATATCCAGAAGAAGTGTTGGAAGGATGATTAGAAAATCTTCTCAGAGCATTGGTAGACGGGCAGCTGAAAAGATTGGTACATATTTACCACCAAAGTTGACGTCCATGTTGGAGCCAACTAGACATTTCTCATCTTTGAAGGTACCAACTTCAAACGGGGTAAAGAATATAGTCAGCATTGGCAAAGAAATTATACTGCACCGCTCTGAACTTCCATCCATGTTTACAGAATCAAATGAAGATTCTGATGGGAATGAGGTTAAGCTGATTCATGTTATGGTTGTAAGTTCAGAGGGTTATTTCTACAATTATGGTTTAGATCCAGAGCGTGGCGGTGATTGCATACTATTGAACCAATACTCCTTGACCAATACTCCTTGACCAATAGCCCATAAATGATAATGTATGCCTCTTTATTACTTCTGGATCTGACGTAGTAGCTCAATCTCACCCTCAAGTCCTGCCTTCTAGTTAAGACAAAATCCGGGTTACTCAATCTTCACCGCCGCCAAAATAAAATCGTGATCATCTAAAATCCCCTTCAAACTAGTAAAACAAACAAACCAACAAAGCAAAAATCAAGCAAGCAAACAATAGTGGCAGCCAACGAGATCCCCTACTTCTCAAAATAAGACATACAGCTTTGGCAGATATAAATGGTTCTACTAGGCAGAAGCAGTGCTTCCAACAAGCAGCAGCCATCTCTTTTCGACATCAGGCTAAAGGGAACTGAACACGACGTCCTGGTCATCAAGGGATCTGCCCACGAAGCTCCTAGTGTATTGCTCACAGGTACCATTGTACTTTCTGTTATAGAACCTTTGTCAGTCAAGAAACTGAATTTGCAATTGTATGCTACCTTAAGGCTAAAATGGACTAATGTCTATGAAACTTCAAGAGGAACCCAGATAAAGAAACCTTACAGATATGACAGACGTATCTTTGAACATACTTGGGAAGATTTTGAATTGTCCAATTTGTACGATAATTACAACCATCCAAACAATAACAACGTCTCTTCACTTGCAAAGAGTGGCTCAGCTAATAGCTCATCCACTTCTCTTAAAAGTTTGGGCGTGTCCAAAATGTCCAAATCTTCATCAAATTTGAAGGCTTTTGCTTCAACCACAAGTCTTTCACAATCATCGCATAACCATATACTGACTCAGGGCAACTACGAATTTCCATTTAGCACAATATTACCTGGTTCTATCTTGGAAAGTGTCGAGGGTTTACCTGGTGCTTCATTGGTTTACAAGCTACAAGCAAATATAGAGCGTGGTAGATTTAGTAATGACTTGTCCATCAAGAAGCATATAAGAATCATCAGAACTTTAACTCCTGATTCTATAGAGCTAACTGAAACTATGGCAGTTGATAATACATGGCCCAAGAAAGTGGAATATAGTATCAGCACTCCTGCTAAGGCAATTGCCATTGGATCATCTTGCCCCATCCATATGTTAATAGTCCCACTGGCTAAAGGACTAAAGCTGGGGACAGTTAAGACTTCGTTGATCGAATATTACTCTTGCTCAGGTGCATATGGTCCTCCACATTCCGGTGAAAGAACAATTTCAGAGATAACCATACCTGACGAGCATAAATTATTGACAAATGATCGGTGGGAAATTCAGAGCTCTTTTGTGATTCCTCCCAGCTTATCTAAATGTACCCAAGATGTGGATATACTATCAAACATAAAGGTAAGACATAAACTGAAATTTGTGGTTGGTTTAGTAAACACAGATGGTCATGTATCTGAACTGAGAGCTTCCCTGCCTATCATGTTGTTTATATCACCCTTTGTTGCAGTCAGTGCTAAGAATCACGATCGTCTGGAAATGAAGCGTTCTGGTTCTCATAGTGATGCATCTTCCTTGACTGACCAATCAGATATGGAGGACAATGAGAGGGAAGATGACGAGATTATATTTTCGCCAGATCCAGAAATATTACCTGCTGAAGTGACTTCTTCTTCGCCTGATAACGGTGTGCCTTCAACTGGTTTATCAGCTCCTCCGAATTACGAGCACCACATTTATGATAGGTTATGGAATGAAGTAAGCATAGAAAATACTCCTGAAAGTTCGATGCCAGCCACTCCACTTATTCCAGGGACCCCAAATGGCTTATATGATAACAACTTGAATCACGAAAATGTTAATAGATTGACTGAGAATTTAAGGAGATTACACTTACAGAGATCAAATGAGCATAACCACCCATCACTTGATTCATTAACAGGAATTTCACCACCGAGTGATAACCACTCAACATCAAATTTGAGAAATAACATAATGGGTAGTGCTAATAACCAAAGTATTGACGGAGTTGTGAATCAGCCAAATGATGATGGTGATAACGATAATGAGAACGACGATGACGAAGATGATGACGAGGGAGGGCTGTCATTCCAGGCTAAACCTAACAGAGAACCATCACGCACACCGTTGAACAGACTAGGAGTTGATCATCAGGAGCCAATTGACTATTTTTCTCTACATACTGGGGTCCACAGCAATGTCTCACCAGGAGTTGCTTCACCAGGGTTTAATCATATATCAAGGGTTAACTCTGCCAGTAATTTACACAGTCAGCTGACATCTAGTTTGAGTTTGAAGAACTGGAATACCGAAACATTGTCAAAAGTGCCTTCTTATCAGGATGCATTGAAAGCTGCAACCCCTGACAATTTTTCACCAGCTTATGAGCCCCCTCAATATTTTGATGACGATAGTGAAGTCGCCAGACCAAGATCTATTCACATAAAGTCTTCGTCTTTGGGAAACTCGAGATCACACAACAGCAGCTCAACAGCATTCCTATCTAATCTGAGACAGCCCGGAGAACGTCATCATTTTGACAACGTTACAAATAAACCTGCCAGTCTCACTTCTGATAGGTCTAGCGGGTTACAAGACCATTCACCAAATATTTCAAGCAATCCCTCTTCTACAAATGTTTTGTCGTCGAGCTATAATAGCCACTTGAATTATTCAAGATCCCCAAACAAAGGAAAGCATATGTCGACAGCAATTTTTTCCATGGGGTCAGCATCTGTGCTGTCATCGTCGCCATCCACTTCGGCTCATCTGACGAGCTCTTCATATACTTCAAATACTGCCCCGAGTACCTCCACATCTAACCTACAGCGAAATGGTAAATCAACCTCTTTTATCAACATGATGGGGCACTTTATGCATAAGAAGGACCCCAACACTTAGCCCTGAAACGAATTTGATGATATTTTACTATTTTACTTTATTATCGTAGTACGCTGTACCTATATACAGTAAACATCCAGACACCATTTTCTTGAAGTCATGTTAGAAAATTAAAGGAGAGGCAACACGTACGTCTACGTCAATTTATGGGCTCTTCCTGATCTAGAAACACCCATACTTCAATCAATACCATGTTCAGAGATAGAACGAACTTATACCTTTCATATAGGAGAACATACCCACATCACGGTGGTAGTACTTTTGGCGGTACAAGATTTGATAATTTGGATGAAGAAGAACAGCTAATAGGAAATGATACAGTGGGAAATAACATTGAGTTGGTAACGTTGCCACCCTCATTTATTGATATTTCAGAGCAAATTGACGAGAATTCTGATATTTTAACGAAACTGATAGAGAAGTTGAATGTTCTTTATAAGAAGAATCTATTACCTGGATTCAATGATAGAACTACAGACGAAGAGGAGATCGAGAAACTGAACTATAACATAACAGCCAAGTTTATCTCTTGCAACAATTTGATCAAAAAGTTTGAATCTATAAAGAAAAACTCAAATCAAAAGCTCAAACAGGATGATTTGGTAATGATTGAGAATATGAAGAAAAACTATGCCTTAAAGATTCAAAACTTATCTTCAAACTTCAGAAAGTTGCAAAACAATTATATCAAATTCTTGAAAAAGGATGAGTTTGAGCAAATACCATCTTCAACCATATCAAAGCAATCAACGGTTGCTGTTGATGATACAGAAGAAATGGAATCATACTCACGCGAAGCAATAAAGGAGTCAACCACAATACTTCAACAAAAATCTAGTATCAATGATTCTATGATCAGGCAAAGAGAGCAGGAGATCACCAAATTAGCTCAGGGAGTTTTAGAGGTCAGTAGTATATTCAAAGAAATGCAGAATATGGTGATTGATCAAGGTACAATATTGGATAGGATTGACTATAATTTGGAGAACACTAAAGTCGATGTACAGCATGCCTCAAAGGAGCTCATTAGAGCAACCACCTATCAGAAGAGAACTCAGAAGTGTAAAATCATTCTCCTTTTATCTTTGATTGTATTTGGCTTACTTTTACTAGTAGTGCTGAAACCGCACAATCGTGGTTCATCTTCCAGTTCAAGTGCCAGTTCTATCTCCAACTCAAACTCCAACCCCAAGCCCAACTCAAACTCGAACTCTGGTTCCTCAGACTCACCTTCACCTTCACATCCTGTTGATCAAGATTCTAAGGATGCTTCAAAGTCAAAAAATTACATAGAGAATGATGCTCTTGTGCAGACAACATCATTCAACAGCCAACGGGAAGATTGAGTATCATTGTTCGACTTCGTGTTTTACATATTTACTTTATGTCAATACATCACACTACGTTCTAAATCAACTTTAACAAAAAATAGTAGATCTGAAATTAACAAAAAAGTGTACTGGACAATATCCAGCTAACAAAGAAAAATAATCTAAACAACAAACAACAAACAACAAATAACAAACACTCAAACACAAGTCAACTATATAAAACAATGCCTATAGTAATCAAATAAAAAAAATCAACAGATACATTCACTAGCATTGACTGTAGTTTCACCACTAGCATCACTAAACCGAAAAAATAAAGAAACCAACTAACTTAGAGCAAAACTAAACGAAACGAAACAGAATGAAAACAAACAAACAAATAAACATAGCGTAGTAGACAAAATAGAAAGAAAATCACTCACTAAATGCATATCTTCAGTCTTGGTCCCCAGTATTACTCTCCCAGATATCAAATTCCATCAGTCATATCTGAGACGTCATTTCTTAGAGCTCCTATCACAATTCATATCTCTTCACTAAGCTCTGTTACCTAATCCACTGTACTCTATTCATTATTAGGAACTTCCATATGATCATCTAAAAGAACCATATGGGCCATCAGCAGCATGAGAAGCTGGCGCTAGATTGTTGTTGTTGGATTGAGAGGAGGAGCGAGCTCTTCTATAGGCTGGCTTATAACCAGCGGTTCCAGCAGCATTGAAACCCTGGTTTAGAGGCTTCTTTTGAAAGTTAGGTCTGCGCGATGCACCACCAGCAATAACAAAGTCTGGGTTAGCTGCTAGAAGAAGATCTGAGGTATTGTTTCTTTGAGATTGAGGAGGTGCTGACTGTTGTACTATTTGTGGTTGATAATTTTGTGATTGTTGTGGATAGTAACCAGTGTTTTGGTACTGTGTTGGGGGACCTTGCTGTTGGTAATTGTAACCTTGAGAAGGCGCTTGTTGCTGATATTGTTGATGATGCTGCTGTTGTTGTTGAGGAGGGTAGTACTGATTCTGAGGTTGAGAAGGACGTGAGGTAGAAGGACCTTGGTTGAAGTTTCCACCAGCTTGAGCAGTATAAGAAGTAGAGCCAATCATTTGTTGTTGCTGTTGGTTAGGGTAAAGATTTGGAGCTGTATTGGCACCTCTTAAATAGCGTGGATTAACAGCTCTCTGGGAGACAGATGTGAAATCTGAGTCATTATCATCAATATTATCATCATCAGAATCCTGATCGATCAATGCTGAATTTGGCTTTGAAGGAGGGATACTTTCCGGATTTAGACCAGAATTGGCTCCTCTACCACTTTGGAGCGCAGAAGTTGGAGTTGTACCATAATCTACTTTAACTCCTTGTCCTTCATCACCAGGGCCGTCGTTTCTGATTGCATCGACTCTGTTAGGGATTGAAGCAATGTTAGGTGTCCCACTCGAAATGGCTGTGTATCCACGACTATAAGGGGCCTTTGTTGTTGAATAATCATGTAAAGAAACTTTTTCAGTTTGATCAATTGAAGAAGAGTCATTAGTGATAACATTTATGCCTGAAAAGGGAGTTAATTTTTCAATGGATGAGTTCAATTTTGAGAAAGATTGATTTGTACCATTTTTGTAGCTCATATTATCCAGCTTATAAGATTCCAAATGAAATTGATTACCGTCGCTCAAATCAGTTAAGTTTTTATCGAATCCGTCATCATTGACAAGACCCATTTTGCTGTCGTTGTCACTGTCCTGATCATTGTTATCATCGAAACTATAAGGAGTGTTTCTGACAGCAAAGAAGACCAATGGAATTGCAAGCAAATTGAGGGCTCCTGAACCAATAAGAATCCAAGAAGACCAAGTAAGATGAGGATAAAAACATAGGAAGCTAACGATGACGGTGATAGCAGCACCAAAGAATGCCAATAGAGAGATAAAAAAGGCAACAGCATAAAAGAAGATAGATGAACCAAATGGTCTAAAATGGCCCAAGATGTTGAAAATTAATGAGAATAAAGTTAAACCACCAGCAACAGGGGTAACAATGAGGATTTTTGCGAGTGTATTTCTAGCACTATCATCCATTTTCCAATCTGTTGAGGATGTTATTGAGCTGACATCATATGAAGCAGCAGCCTTTGAACAATTATCTCCATTGAGATCACAGTAACCAAAGACACCATAACTGTAATCATCGTCTTTAGCCAATGCTAACTTGGTGACAGGAGCAGTGATTGTTGCAATGATTAGAAAGGCTAGAGCAATAATGTTGATAACAACAACGATGGTTGAACAACCAAACACGACTGACTTTGCCATGCTTAGCTATAAATATTCTTCTTGTTATTTGAGTCGAAGTAAAGATAGGAATAGGAACTTGAATGGCAAGGGGATTGGAAGGAAATTGTGTGATGCAGAATAAAATGTACCTCTTTGAATGTATTTACTTGAAACCGCACGGGTAGACAACAATCTAATGTAGAAAATAAGACCTATTATATCGAATCAGTAGTATTCAGTAGTATTCACTATTCACCTCCTTTTTTCCTTTTCGATTCTGGGATTTGTTATTTTTATATTTTTGTTTTTTTTTGGAGGATTTTTTGTGGCCATAATTTAGCGAAAGGAGAAGGAGAAGGGCTGGCCAGTGCTAACATTTACTACGAGAGGATGGCAGTTCAGGTAGGTAGTTTATTGTGTACAATGTTTATTGAGGTGTCTGTACTAGCTATGGTAGCTCGGTTTCCCACCCAAATTTGAGCAATAACTTGTCCTGTTGCTGGATCATAACAAACAGTGTTAGCACTGGGCAGTGGCTTTTCCGTTATTTTTAGATTTCTACGTTCCCAGTCTCAGTCTCCAGATCTTGATTATTGAGATAGCCGCACTGTAGATTAGGGCTCGGGCTAGGGCTACGTGTTTCACGTGATCTAATCTATATATTATATCCTAAGGTGTATTCAAATCACTGCCACTGCTGTCCACTGTGGAACCACGGATCAGGAACCATCAAAATGTATCTCTCCATCGCATCACGAAACCGGCTCTTGTACTGGCGAGGTGTGACCACTGTGGGTTCCTTCTTGCTTCCTCCGACTAGCCCTCTCTCCTTGACCCAACTCTCCAACTTCTTATCCCAGGTAAAGGTTCGAATACAATCAATTATACCAACAGTCAACTTTTTATTCTCCTCATCAATACCAACAACCAAAGAATAATCCATGACATTCACTTTGGACAAAAACAAAGTATCATTCCATAATGATGCCCTCAACAAACTCTTGTCATAATCTCTTAAGAATAACGGACTCTCATAAATATACTCAACCATATTCTCATCCAATAACACTTCATTCTCTTTACCTGTCCTTTGAACATGTCGATTTCTCATAGAACCTTTTAAATCAAAAATCCTAGATGTCTTCTTGTTGTAAAACAAGTTCTCCATAATTATAACATCCATCTTAAAATTCTTTCCATTAGTAGGATTCTTAATCTGAATCTGATAAAACCCAAATATCTTTGCAATAACACTCGGTAATCCATGAAATAACGCCTCAGCTAGATACTCAAAATATGAAGTGGCAAAATTGACAAATGAATCTGTTTCACTACTAGATAACTCCTTAATGACCAACCGATCATCCAATGTCTTCAAGAAAGCAGAACCACTTTTACCACCTGATGAATCCCATTTAACGCACCTTGATAAACTTTGAATAAAATTCTCATCCAATCCACACTGTCGACGAAAAGCTGCAAACTGCTCTGCATAAAATATTTTACATGATAGTACAGTATCACGTTCTCTAAACTCATATTTCAGATGTAAGGCTGCCTTTTTCAACATCACTTTCTCCAACTCTTGAGAGCTTGTGCTGGGATCTCTTATAAAGCCAATTTTCTCAATATAATAATCACTACTTAGACTGAATGCAATCATTGAGCTAGGTTCATCCTCTCTGATAATAACATCAGAATCCATGAATACATGTTCCGTTGATGACAATGGATACTCCAACGGCTCCCATAAGGTAGCAGATCTATCTGCCCAAAAGCTAGCTAATGTCTTCATCATTGTTTGCCCGAGATCAGACTTTAGGCTTCCGTCTTTAACAGTTGTGGTTTGGTCAGAGTCTTTGGTTTTAGGAAAAGTGCTATCACCTAGCTTGATATCAGCATCTAATTCATCGTCCTTGCCAGCTTCATCTGATCGATTTTCATCTTCAAGAACGTCTTTTTGGTCTGTGGTATGATCATTGAATGACAAAACTTTATCAGATTCTTGACTCTTTTGTTCTAATTTTGAGGAATGGGCCTGTTGCAGTCTTTGATGCTGAGTAGACTCTTTATCTTCAACTGCTGCTTTGAAAGTATTATATATCTCGACGATTGGCTGAGAAGATGAAACAGGCGCTGCCTTGTATCTGCTTTGTAGTAGTTTCAGCCTCTCCTTTTCACGTTGCAGTTCAAATTCCTTTGATAATGTTTCAAGATGTATCTGATCAAAGTAACTGGTCAACTTCATAACCTTGCCTCCTTCATCTTTAACCAAATTACCAGCCAATGTCGAGCTAGCGGTGCTACTAAAGCTATTCTTTCTTTCGTCTTGTAATTGAAGTTCCAGCTCTTTCGAATTTAGACCAAGCTTCAAGCGGTTGTTTGTATTGTCCAGTTTCGAAGGGGACGAGGAGGGAACAGTTTCTCTTCTTTCAGTAGTAGGTGATGATATGGTAGACATAGGCTGTGAAGATGAGTTGGAAGCTATTGTTAGGTTCTTCTTATTGGTGCTGTTAGAAATCATGGTCGACTTGGTATTAGAAGATGCCTGACTGAGTGAAGTCCTGGTTATTGGTCCAGATACTGATCTCTTGTTCACTTCATTTTCATTGGATATCTTTTCAAATTTGGAAATCCCTTCTAACACTTTATTCCCTATTGGACTTTTTCCCTTAATCAGCTCATATGAAGAGTCTGAATCCTTTCTCGAGCTCGCTTTAAAATCAATAGGGGACTCTAATCTGGAATCAAAGTTTTGCACACGACCTTCTGAGGTTGCCATTGAAGACCTAGACGCTATGCTTGACTTTCTTTCATAGAGTACTGGCCTTTTATCATAAGAATCTGTAGGATCACCAAACGAAGAATTGTCATATTTCACATCACCAAAAGTAGGATCTTGATGAGAATCACCCTCTTTTGATTCTAGAGCATCATCTTGCTTCGTTTTGTTTTCTGAGTGATCAAGGAAAAATCTTTTAAGATGCAAGGCAGTGATTCTAGCAATATCCTTCTCCGTAGGCAAGTAATCAGCTTCAAAGTCGGAAAATTCAGAATCCCATTCAACACTTATATCTTGAACCTTCCGAAGTACACTGTTAAGTCTCAAATGATCAGAAGCAGTAGTGTTGCTGTAAACATCATGAATCATCTTCATCACGAGAACTCTCTCATTATCAACCTTGCTTTTAAGCTCCTCAATCCTCTGTTGACCAGTATCCATTTTCTCATTCGCGATACCATCAAGTTTCACTCTATTCAGCCTATATGAAACACTATCAAAAAATCTTTTGGCTTTATCAGTAACGTGCTGTTTGAGCTCCAACTTCATCTTTACCCCAATATCTGGCTTCCATCGCAATGTATTTCTAGGAACAAGCAGTTCGAGAAGATCGACTTTCGAATACTCCATCTTGACTGTCATGTCATTAAGTGTGAAAAACTTTATATGATCCTTTGTGAAATCATGTGGACAATTACCTAAGTTAGTGGATGAGTTCCGTTTACTCCAGAACATCAGCTCAAGAAACTTACCAAATGAGTATTTCCAGGTGGTTGAAGTTATTGGCAGGAAGGGAGTAGTGTGTGAGCACCTTTTGCAAAAACTCCAAGTTAATATCATATTTTGCAGAATTTGAGTCTTGGGTTGGAACTTTTCTAACATAACATCAACTTTGCCATCGCCATGAACATACGTCCTGGAATGCTCAAGTAAGGGCTGCCCACATCCTTCCTGACATATGTTGTTTGCACATGAGATGAGATATTCAACGTATTGTCCAATTGTCATGTCTGTTTCCCAGTAGTAATCAATATTTAATGAAGTAGGACCAACACAGGGCTCTCCACTTTTCTTAGAAACCATGGAGTATAAGAAAAAAATGTTCTGATGTCTAGTTGGCTCCAATGATTGAGGTGCGAGTATATTAGACATTTCACATCTTCGCTTTCTGATGTTAAAACTTTCTTCCAAATAACCTATCTTCTCTTGAGATACAGCAGTCAAAATTTTTAATTTTGCCTCATAAGATAGCTTCATAAGGTCTCTGACAATGTCCGGGTTTTTAGAAGCTCTGAAACACTCCAATTCAGACATTAAAAGGCTATCTAACTCTTCATCAGCCACATTTTCCATAGATTCGTATCTTATATGATGGTTTGTTGCCAACACCAGCTTCTCTTGTATCTCTCGAGCTCGTAATAGTAGATATGGAGCATCAAACTTAACAGTTGGCGAGGTAGAAAGAATTTTTTTGTCAAATAAATTGAGATAATCAGAGCCAAATCCTTTGAATGTTTCCACTTCAGTAATCTTTTTTGTGTAGAAGTCTTGAGATAAGTGCATAAAATTATCTGCATAGAATGATGTCTCTAGCTTTAAGTTGGATATGGCGTAAACCATGAATTCAATTGTATGTTTGATTCTTCTTAGTAATAGCTCATCTCCACCTCTAATCAGTAATGTGAATCCTAATTTATTGTCACAACCTGTAAGGAACATGAATGTTTTCATTTCATTGCCATAGGCGAACGTCCTTAAGTCGACGGAACCACATGTGCCTAATTTAATATTCCAGGCAAGCTTATCCATAGATATCACAACATCAGCCTCTGTCAATCTTGAAATTCTTTCAATGACTTGGGGTTTCATATTGTAAGCAACGGAAATACCTGCTTGTTCTAGCAATTCTAAAGCAAGGCCACTTACACTGGCACCAACAAAAACAACATCTGGATTCAATGCAATGATTCTACCAACCAGCTTATCCAAGTATTCTTTCTCTTGCGCCAAAACAGGCTCAAGACTCATAAAGTGATGCTCTGATTTCATGTACTCCAATGGAAACATAATCAGTGCGATTTTAGGGTTGACTATACGTCTCGGCATTGATTTGAGTGCAAACTTCTTTGAGAATACAATACCATCAACGCACTGCGAGTCAAGGGGACTCCCACCATCAATCCTTTTTACCTTTATATATTGGCGAATGTCCATATTGTCACCATTTTTCGGATTATATTCCACAACTTCTGCTTTTTCTAATAAAGGGAGTAAAACATTTTCCCAAGATTCAAGATTTGGGATTTGCTGATCACGTAAAGTCTGAGCCAATAAGTTTTTGAAATGCATAAAACAAACTTCACTCAACTCTGAGGTATAAGTTGGGGTAATATCATCTGGCTTCAGATCCTGTGTTTTGCTGACTTCTGGGGTTGAAGGATCAATGACAAGAGATGAGTTGTAGTTATGAAAAGGGCTTTCATTTTCTGTGGAGTTCTTCAGTGAACTATGAGATAGATTCTTGCTTTGAAATTGCAGTTGTGGCCTTTGATGAGCTCTACTCTTCCGTCTATGCCTCATTCTAAGTAAAGAAGCCTGCGCTCTTTCGTATGATCTTGTGTTGGAGCGTGAAGGCCTTTGTGATATCTCGTTCCTCGAAAGTTCATTGAGGTCTGATTTATCATAGTTCAAAGCAGCATATAGTGACATTGAAAACTCATCTTCATCTTCGGAGTAATGACGAACTATATCAGAAGCACTGTTATTCTGGATATTGGCAATGTTTGAGTCACTGTTATGATTGTGATAGTTGTGATTGATTTTCTCGTTCTTTTCGTTGTCCATGTCATTGTTTCCAACATCGCTTTCGTGGTCATTATTATTTCCATTATCATTGTCCTGTGCTTGAAACTCCCCTGAGTCATTGATATGACTGAAATTAAATGCACTGTTGGTGTTTTGATTTCTGACAAAGTCTGAGAAGGAGGCCTCAGATGAATTTCTGAAAGAGTTATGCCTTGAGATCCCATTGACATGACTTGCATCGACTAGCGGATGGCTGGAGTTGGCAGAATGATGATTATTCTGACCAGTGTTCAAATAGTTTGAATATGGGTAATGCCTTTCATTTACTACCCTTCTTCTACCAAAGCTGGCTGTATGAATGGAAGACAACCTTGAATTAGCAGATCTAGAAACTGGAATCTCCACCGATTCACCATTCCTAGTGGCAGGAATAGCCATCCTTGGAGGAGGTGCCTTCGCTGAAGTCAGCTTCTTCCTATCGTCTGTATCATTATTTTTCAGGTCATGTTTGTTAATATCTGAAGATTGATTACTGTCATAGTCAGACTCTTCTTGAATTGTGCTAGGTTGTTCAGCAAAACTTTCATCAATGGAGCTTTCATCACTGGAATCATTGTACTCTGTGGCATATTTCAAACAAGTCTTACAAACCCTCATCTTTCCACTATAGTTGAATTTGTCTCCTGGGATCAAAGTAGTACAATTACCACAGAAGATCTGGCCACATATTCTACAATGATGCTTTCTTCTAAATGTGGTGAAAAAACGACCACAACTGAAACATTCAGTGGAGGTTTCGTCCTTCATCCAGTATTCCTTTGATATAAGGCCACCAGATTTCAAAGGGTTGTTTTGTCTGTTATTAGATAAAAATCCAAATAAGAAGTTCTTTGAGAAGGAGGTGACCAATGATGAAGTACTGTATTGTGAAATGTTATCATCGTCATAACGATTCAATGTTCTATTGTGAGTGATAGCAATTGGCATAGTGCCTGTCTTATGTTCATATGTACCCGAGGGTACTCTCTTTCCCATGAATGATGGGGTGCTATTGTTCTTCAATATTGATGGGGCTGCTAATGCTGGATGTTGAAAAATAGTGTCAGCTGTGATAAGATGCGTGGTAGAGGTAGTGGGTTCAAATGTGGATAATCTCAGTCCTTTTTCAGAAGTCTTAACCGTGTTGGACAGCAGTGACCTAGGGTTGAGCGACGAGTTTTCTGAGTTGGATTCATCATTTGCAGCAGGATCCAGAATGAGTTGTTGTTCCTGTAGAGAGACTGTTGATCCTTGGTTGGAGGGAGTGCTGCCTTCAGGAAAGGACAACAGCTTGAGCTCCTCAGGCTCAGGTGTGGGTGTCAATCTTCCATCCATAATCCAGAATAAAGAGCCCAATTGCCTCTGCTAGGGTGTTTTGCTTGAGATGTTTATATTGTTTTATCTTGTTATTGATGGCAAATTTATAAACGCGAGTGTTTTCACCAGCCGCTACAAAAAGCACGTGACATAACCAGCCACATTTATTAATACCATACTAATAACACTATAAGCACTGTTTAACTATTTAACAAGAGATTCGTGAGACTATTGAAGGAACGCAAGGAACTGATGTTTTTGGGGCTATTAGAAAATACCATCCGCTCTGTACTGAAGTAGGAAAGCTCATTCATCGTTGTTGTTGTTGGATTGGCTGAAGCTTTATGAGCCAAATGATCATTATCAACAACTGAAAAGGAAGTTGGGTAGGCAGCGTCTCTTGGGCTCATTGGTAAGTCAAACTCAGCAGTACTCGGGATGGATGGCTGAAGGACTGATCCATGAAGAACCTGATCAAATGATTGGCATTCCGAGGCCCTACTATTTATGGATGCAGTGCCATCATAACTTTGCTCATCTTTAATACCTATGGACCCACTGTTTTCGTTATAATGGTCATCAACAACACAATCAAAAAGGTCAGCGCTAGCTCCAGCATCATTGCTCTGAGGACTTTGATCAAATCTATGAAAAATTTGGGGAAAGCTAGAGTGAAAGTCGATATTCCCATCGAAGCAAGATAAGCTCTTTAAAGTAGATATACTAATTCTTCGCTCTTCTAATTGACTTCCAATTTTGGTAAACAGATCTTTATCGTTTGGTAATATCTCGTAGCAACGGTCCAACCTGTATCTGACAGCAAGCTGATATATATTGCTGAGATACTCATAACCTAGATTTAGCTCTTCATTGCATTTGGCATCAATGGTTGACATTTTGGTGAATTTAAAAAGCGAATCAGAGATCTTGAGTAACTTTCTGAATACCCCAGATCCATTACTTTCATAAGCAAATGAAGGAAGATTAGTTGATAAAGATAAAAACTCAAAACCAATCTTTAATGGATATGAGAAAGTAAGACAATCATTGGAGGACGTTGTCGATAATATGTTATTTTGATTTGAAATGATCCATCCTAATGATTTGAACCAAGACTTTGATAATAAAAAGTTTAGCTTTTGAGCTTCATCATGAATAAATTGTTCTGTGTTTAGCATGCTAAACTCAAGTTGTAACTTTACCATCCAATTTTTAAGCTTTGCATCATCTTCCAAGTGATCTTTCATGTCAAATATATTAAAATTGAGAAATGAGTTTGAGGAGTTATCTGCAGGTCTATTTGTTCCACTCATCCATATACCATCCTCACAATATTCGTCCTTCTTGCAGGCCAGAGTAGGAATGATCTCTCTTAATTCCATATCTGCAGGAAAGTCATTCATACCGATTCGTTCTGATGTATCAAAATCATTGCACTGGTTATCTCCCGAGATAATATGTGGATTCAAATTCGTTTCATAAGTTTTGAGTTTCTCATGATCTTGTGAATCATTATGCTCTATATCAAAAGATTCTTTCTTTGCTATCTCCACTAATTCTTCAATAAATTTTTGATCTGAAATACTAAATAATCTCAATAATCCATGAAACCCAGTAATCAACTCTGGATACTCTTCATCTTCCATAGAAGAAGGAATTGCTTCTTGAATTGGAGATAATATAACTGGCACTTTGTTGTTGAAGCTAATAAACCTTTCTGCAATTAGCAAAACATAGTATATCTTTTTAAATCTGTAAATTTCTGATCTTGAAAATCCTGAAGTTTTACCGCTCTTAGAGCCATCAGTACTTTTGTTACTCTCCATTCTACTTGGTATTGAAACATTGTATGTTTTTGGATCATTTAATTTCAAGAGTTGAGCGATTGAAATAGCCTCTCTGATGTAAAATAAGCACTGTTTATCACCATTCGAAGCATAATTCATGAAGTAAACAGATAAAAAGATATTTGATAGTAGAAGGTCAAAAGAGAGCTTTATATTCTTGTCCATGTCAATACCTCTGTAATTATAACTTTCGAACAGGTACTTAACTCTTCTTGCTTCGTCATAATAATCCAAAGCAGTCGGTAAGGTTGTTATATCACCTAACAATTCTCTTTTGGATTCTTTGAGAAATATCAACTGGCCAGCAGTAGCAGTACAAACAGAGCAGCACAAAAGATATAAAGAGTAATTTTCTTGAGTTAAGATGAGATATGTTGAATCGTTGTGAAGTATTGTTTGAGCTTTGGATGTGTACCTCAAATCATCTAGCCTTTTTATAAGCTCAGTGATTGAAACTATCGGGTATATACCATATAACCAAGTCTGGTGGAGTTCAAGATAGGGAACGATTCTTTCGAGGGATATCTTTCCATATATATTTTTTCCTTGTTGCTGAGATGAGAATGGCATGGTTTTGATTTCTTCATTAAAGAATTCATCTGAGGTCAATGAAGTAGCTGAACTGTCTGATGAGAATCCAGACTCTGGATAAAAGTTTGATGGGTCTGAGTCTATCCTAGTCAAAGGTGAAATAGTCGAACAGTCTCTAGTTGATGTTCGTGAATCATGATCTGTTAGCTGTTGATCAGAATTTTCTTCTGCAAATTGATCTAATTGGTAAGTAACGTTAACATCACCATGAGGGTCTTTAACCTTTAACATCATTGACTCAACCTGTAGCTTGTCTATGGACTGCTTTGTCTTCGCTTTTAGTCTCTTCGGTCCTGACTTGTGCTTAATTCTAACATTGGTACAGGTCAAGTCGTGTTTCTGGCAATTGGAGCATCCTTTGGAAGCAGAGACACCCTTCTCCAGGAGTTGAGCCAGGTCACACTTGACTCTTCTGATGGCACAGGCATCACATGGTCTGACTTGCGGTCTCTTTGACATTTCTTGATTGGACTCTTGACTTATTATTGCACAGTTAACTCGTTGGTTTTCAAGTGTTCAAGGGATGGTATACAATTTGGAGAAGGGTTAAAAAATCCAAATTGAGGTTTGAAGTTTGGTGTGACTTTCTCGACAGCCTCCACCTTTTTCTCAGATTTGGCGCACATATATTGCCGAATGGAGCGACTTTGCGCAACTTCTCCGGATTGGCGCATGAGACCAGCGACTGTCCTTTAACCGGGGTCTTCAAGACCCGAGCGCCCTTAATTTGCTGGACTTGGAGACTATGAGACTTGACGGGTCTAGAGTCTTGGAGACTTGGGATGGACGCGGTTTTGTTTTTTATAAATTATAGGTACAGCTGTTCTTCATTGTGTACCTATTGATGATAATGATCATACTATCACACGTCTTTGCCGAAAATGGAATCGTTGAAGGGTCTCTCCAAATTTCTAGGTGTGCTATATGTTGGATTCTGGGTATGTTCATTCACTATGGGTTTGTTCTTTTGCACACTCCATCTACAACCGATCTTATTGTTGAAGTGTTTCTAATATTAACTGCACACAAACTAACAAACTACCAACCCAAAAGAGTTGCTCACAATATCCTCCATTAATTTTGAACTACAAACTTCAAACATCTGAGGGGCTAAGTGTAGATTTCTTATTTTTGAATAACATAGGTTATATTGCACTGGTGGCTTCAATGTCCCTCTTACTTTTCAATAACGGCGTTCGCCAGTTATATCAATCAAAACATGGATATTATCCTCTTTTGACTAAAATAGATTTGATCTATTCAATACATGGACTGATCTTGAATATAATCACAATATCTCAGCTATTTACTCCCTTTTGGGGATTCAAAAAGAGGTCGGTCAATTTGAGGAGATCATCTAAGTTAATAACATCCTTTATTATTACTCTTGCAGCCTTCCTTATGTTTAAGATTTCAAAATCATCTCCAACTAACTCAGCTAGCGCTCTCACTTGGTTAGATTTTGCAATAATTCTATCATATATAAAGATTTTTATGAGCTTAATCAAGTATCTACCTCAATTGGCGCATAATCATAAGAGAAAATCAGTCAAAGGATTCAGCATATTAACAATCATTCTTGATGTGACTGGTGGTATACTGTCTATTTCTCAACTATTTTTAGATGCTTATATTACTACTGGTAATCTTAACTGGGACATCATGATCAATAATGGCGGTAAGTTGGGACTGAGCTTCAATACTTTATTTTTTGATATTCTATTTGTTTACCAATGGTGGATATATGAAAAGAGAGAGAATCGTATAAATATGGACCAGAAGCTACCAATTCATTATGAAATAAAACAATTTTGAAGCAAACAGTATCATGGTTTGATCTACTTGTTGTATCGCCTTCATATCAATTTATATATCACAAAATCTCTCTCCACATTTTTATATAAACTCTTCTTCTTCTTGCTCCCCATCATCATAATTAGCACTATGTCCATTTACATTCGAACCACCATTAGTACTAGTAGCTATGCTCCCTGAGTTCTTAAATCTGTTCAGTATACCCGATGGCGCCCCTAATTTAACATTCATTAGTCTATTCACCACATTGCTTTTCTTAATCTTGTCCAAGATTGATGGTTCATCATGCTCATAGCTGATTCCATCAGCATAATTGGTATCCGAGCTCAAGCTATTGGAAATATTGTTTCTTGAACGAGTATTATATTCGTCTGTATAGTAATCGTTCACCAAGTTCACTCTGGTATCACTTGTACTAATATCATTTGGCAAAGAGTAAAGCCTTGATGCTTTATGATCATTAATAGAAGTATTGATAGTTGAGTTACCAATTTCTCTTTGAATTATAGCCTTTGCCTCTTTAATAAGTCCCTCTCTTGTGACGAGGTCTTCCAAATCTCCATCATTATTAACAACGCCATCATCGTCATCAATACCAAAGTCACTGAAATAATCATTGAAGCTAAATCTTTTCTTCAATCTATCGTAGACATTGAAGACAGTCAAAAGGATTGGAATAACAATTAATCTTGGTAAGTTATCATTGAAAAACTCACCTAAAACACTAAGGTTGATAGATTTACCCAAAAAATCTTGAAAGCTTGAGTGTATTTTATCCTTTTCAAATAGTGTAAGGAAATTATAACTCAATGGAACTGTCAATCTGTTAGCATACATAGTAAAGAATACAACGCTAACAGGGTCTGAATTTTTTGGAAACAAATGATATATCTTGAATATCTGAATTCTGGTTAACGAAATCAACGACGACAAGACCATGTAAGTGATAAAAATCATGCAAAATATGAACTTCAATGTTGAGGGTAATTTTTCAGAACCTATAATAATGTTGATGATTGAAAACTTGGTTGAATGCAAAAGCTCACTCTCGATGATTATAATCGATAACGAATATAATATTATGGAAAGTAGAAGGTTGAAAGATGGAACAAGATAGTTATGAACCATGAAATTTAACCTACCATTTTTGATGTAGTTTGAACCGTATCTGAATTTGAGGCTTCGTGTATCTCTTGAATCCAACAAATCTTGTAATCTTAAAATTTCCACTTTTACTTTTTCAAACTCATAATGTGAACTTTGATACAATGTTAGTCTCTTCTTAAAAGTGCTGTAAAGATTAGACAGCTCAAGTGGAGAAATTTGGGAAAGATTATTGAATTCCATCGATCTGATATGGCTTCTCAAGTTCAAGTCAGTGGGTATAAGTGAGTTTAAAATCTGCACTTGTACATTCATCATGGAGTGTTGGATCCCTGGAATTGAGTTCAAAGATATTATCGTAGAACAAATATCTTTGAAATTATAGATACACTCATTGTACTCATCATAAATCTTTGGCAATTGATAATATAAGCCATCAAGATGATTGACTAGATTGAAGTTATTATTCCAACGTCTTCTTGGAATATTGATTAGCCCATGTGACATCAACCAAAGTGAAAGAACCAATGAATAGACATGAGAAAGGGCAATCAGTGAGCTTTTTAGTGTTTGAAACTTGAAACCAAATCTGATAAAATAGTATATGAGGGCCACTAGGGAGATAGCACCTATAATCAATCTAAATTTGATATTAGCCATGATAGAGTCCTTTATTCTTTCAATATGTGTGAACTTTCCAGACCTGTAATACTCTTGAAAGAATGGCAAAAAGAACCACATTAGGAAGAACGCAGACCAATAATCAAACTTCCAAAGAAGGAGAATCACCTTGGGATTGAAATAGAATATTGATTTATGGTCGCTTGGATCACTACCAGTATTATTTGATATTATATCGATTGGTAAGAGCGACGTGATTGAAATTGGAATATATATTGCCAGAATGACAATGACACCATACAGCCAACTAGGCCAATTGCTGACCCTTTCAAATCTGTTCAACGCCAAAACTGAGCATATCAGCGCTATGACGAAAAAGATGATAGATAACATGGTAACCGCCCAGCTTCCAGGGTTTATGTGATACTAGAAAACTTCCCAAGAATGGACTTCCGCCCTCAAAGCTAAAAGCCAAAGCCAAAACAAAACAACCAAAAAATCAAAAAATCAAAAAATAAAATCACGTGATTTTTATTTTGAATTCCGACCATTTATCACGTGATGATAACAGACCGGATGTCCCAGTTTAGCTACCGCATCCAGGCGAACCGCGATGCTGGATCGGGAAAGCGACGATTGCATTGTCTCCAGCAGGCGACTGCGAAGATTAGGGATATAAAGAGCTCTTAAATCCCACACATTTCTCTGATCAACTATATAATTTTAGCTCAACAAGTACCACAATAACCTACATCATCAATCATAAAATGTCAGAACTTTTCACCACTGAATATTTACCAAAAATCGAAGCTTATCGTAAAGCTTTAGCCAAACAAGTTGAACCTTACAAGTATCTCATCGCAGATATTGATACAACCAGTGAGACATTTAACGCCGTTGATGCTACTGAGAAGATCCTCAGTGATGATGAAAAGAAGATACTAGCGTTTACTGGACCACAGTTGGTTCAATTGCAGAAGGAAAGTAAACTATCAGCCGTTGAAATTTATATGGCATATAGTAAAGCTGGTGCTATTGCTCATCTCTTGACAAATTGCGCTGAAGAACTATTCTTTGAAGAAGGTTTAATTAGAGCCAAAGAATTGGATGAGTACCGAGTTAGCCATGGCGGTGATTTAGTTGGTCCATTACATGGTTTGCCAATTTCCTTGAAGGAACTTATGAAATATGGTGGTAAAACAACAAATGCTGGTTACGTTTGTTATATTGATAATCTAATTGAAGAAGGCCCAAGAACTGAAAATGTCTCAATTCAAATTCTTAGAAAGCTAGGTGCTGTTTTTTATATGAGAACATCACAACCTCAATCTATTATGCATCTAGATACTCAAAACCAAATCATTGGAAGAACCGTCAATCCATTCAACAAGAAGATCTCACCAGGTGGGAGTTCAGGGGGTGAAGGTGCTGCCGTCGCAATGTATTCATCTGTGATGGGGGTTGGTTCTGACATTGGTGGATCAATTAGAGTCCCTGCTGCATTTACTGGTCTTTATGGGATCAGACCAACTTGCAGAAGATTGTCTGGTATGAATTCTTTATCTGGAGGTGCTGGTCAAGAATCAATTATATCAACACAAGGTCCTTTAACAAGATCAATTGATGACATTGATTATTATATGGATGCTTACATCAATAAGGGTAAGCCATGGGAATACGATCCAAATATCATTCCATTACCTTGGAGATCTGACATTGAACTATCAAAAAAGTTGACCTTTGGATTCTTGATGACTGATACTTTAGTTGATCCATCAGGTGCTATTACTAGAGGTTTGGAATATGTCCAAAAATATTTATCAGCATACAAAGACGATGGTTACGAAATCACTGTTAAAGTAATTAACCTTGATCATGCCTTGACATCAGAAGCCTTTAAACAAACAAAGTATATCTATGGTACTTCCAAACCAACACATGAAGCTTTATTTGCAAAATCAGGTGAGCCATTGTTACCATTGACCAAAGTCTATATGGATTTTGCAAACCCAGGTGAAAATAATGTTTTAACCAATAACATTGTCAAGGAAGAATTCAAAATTTATTTCCACTATTTGATGGAAGATGAAGGTCTTGATTTTGTTATCTCACCAACCTCTCCAAATGTCGGTGAAGTGCCAAAGAACTTGGATCACTGGAACTATTCTTCAATCTTCAACTTAATTGATTTCCCTAACATCATTTTCAGAACAGGGTTAACTTTTGACCCATTAGTTGATGTTAAGGCCCCAACTAACATTAGTGATTTTGATCCTTATAACTATGTGAATGCACCAATTGGTCTTCAATTAACAGGTAAAAGATTCGATGATGAGAAATTGGTTAAAGCTGTTAAACTCTTAGACACTGTGTTAGGTCTATAGAGATTACCATCCATTCATTCGCAATGCTTCTGTAAAGTAGCACTTAATATAGAACAAAACCAACAATTGATCCCAGCTTCCGTACCTTTTCCGAACATCCGATCCACATCCGAAGTATTACATAATCAACTTCCCCGGAAAAAAAAGACGTTGACCAAAAAGTTTTGTTTTTTAAAGGAAATGGCCATGACTGTTTTGTCCAGAATAACGTAACACAGCTATTACCGTTGAGATACAAATTCAAATTAGAGGAGCTTGAGTCTTGGAGACTAAAGTAAAAGTTATAACCTTCTAGCTGATCAGAATTATCCAAAGAAACAGATCGATACTGTTAGACTTCCAAAAAGTGGATAAAGATACTGCACAGTGCACAGCTGCTTAGCAAAATAAACTTACAGAGCTTCCAATAAAAGAATGTCAATAATATCATCAGTATTGAAATCTCAAATCTCCAAATGTGCCCAGATACCTGCCACTGCAATATCGCTGAGACAAATGGTTGCTGTTGGTCAGCATCCTTCTGATGAGACTTTGTTCAATGCAAGTAAATTCATATTAAATGAACTTCCCATAAGATTAGCTCATAGAATAGAAGAACTAGACACTTTACCAAATGATTTGAATAAAATGAATTCCATAAATAAAGTAAAGGATTGGTACATACAATCATTTGATCAACTTAGAAAAATCGAACCTGGGATTTCTAAAGTATCTAATCATCATGAGATTGTTGATTTCAATAAATTGGTATATGAAGAATTGAAGAAGATCAAAAAGAGACATGATCCAACCGTGGCGACAGTGGCACAGGGTGTTATGGAGTGGAAACAATATAGACAACTGAAGGAAGTTGATGATTCCATTCAACTATTTCTAGACAGGTTTTATATGTCAAGAATTGGTATAAGAATGTTGATTGGACAGCATATTGCCATTAGTGAGCATGAATTGAACCCATCTGATAGTGATTATGTTGGAGTGATTTGTACAAGGACAAACATCAAAGAAATTTGTCAAGATGCTATTGATAACGCAACATATATATGTGAGGAATACTATGGTGTTTATGAGGCACCAAAAGTTGAACTATATTGCCCTGATGATTTGGAGTTTATGTATGTTCCTGGGCATTTGATGCATATGATTTTTGAAATATTGAAGAATTCATTAAGAGCTACAGTGGAGACTGTTACAAAAAGGATTGTTGAAAGTGGTGAAACCATTGACTTTACACATTTGAAGTTTCCATCTGTGAAGTTGATTGTAGCCAAGGGAAAAGAAGACTTTACCATCAAGATTAGTGATGAAGGAGGTGGGATTCCAAGAAGTGCTGTACCATTAGTTTGGACATATCTATATACGACTGTGGAGGATCTTCCAGACTTGGACCCAAGCTACAACAAAACTGATTTTCGAGCACCGATGGCAGGTTTTGGTTATGGGCTTGCCTTGAGTCGACTATATGCTAGATACTTTGGAGGAGATCTCAAGCTCATTTCCATGGAGGGATATGGTACAGATGTGTATTTACATCTGAATAGACTCAGTTCAAGTACTGAATGTTTGCCTTAGAAACTTCTAGATAGTGATATGAGATATTCATGATGCGAATGTCTATAAAACCATACCAAAATATGTGTATATACATCAACTGTATGACTACCTAGACTGCTGAATGTAAGGTGTAGTGTACTTCTCATCCAAGTACCCTACCAAACAGAGGTGCTAGTTATACCTAGTAGCTAGTAACGTAGCTGAACTGTCGTGCGCGTAACAAATTCCAATCACCTCTCAGTTTTCAAGAAAAGGTCGACTGAGGTTTCAAGCGTAACAAAGAACTTGACAAGCTGAGAGAAATCCAAGCTCAGATCCAGTCTCTTTTCCTCCCTTCAAACTGCGGTGAAGTGTCGTGATCTGCCCTTCAGAAACCACATTGCACAAGACATGTTCAACAACAGAGCTCCCTCTGGTTCAGCAGGATCTGCCAGAAAGCCTCCTCCTGGTATGAAGGTTACATCCAATGTCAAAGTTATTGAAAACCTTTCAAGCAACAGATACGTTCTGGAAGAACCAACAGATGTTTACCCAATCGATCCATCTGTGCCTACAAATCTATACAAATACCCTGACTTTGTGCCTTGGAGACATTCGCCAAACGAAGATGTGGTGGCAATCAATCACTTGCAAAAAGGTTACTTTGAAGCCCCAGTGGTAGGAAATGAAATGCTATCCGCCAGAAATGTCATGTATCAATTTTTAAGATCAAATAGCAGTCTACATGAGTTGTCATCTCATTTCTCAAAAGCCATTGACTTACGTGCAAATAACAACAGAATCATCCAATCTACTTATAAACCGCCACCAAGAGTCACATTAACAGATCAAAAAAGAGAAATATGGCTTAAAGATCTTGCTTCAAACGATTTCCCCCTAAGAAAATTAGCAAAGACAATACCACATGGTATTAAGAACAAAGCATTAATTGAACAATGCATATCTAAAAACATACCCATAAATCGTGCCATTTGGTTTGTCAGATGTATTGGAACAAACGAATCTAAAGGCTTGAAAAGAAAGGGGGGATCAAACAGCACAGAATATAATTGGTGCCAAGAATGGACTTTACAGGTTGTTGAATTTATAGAGAAAGTATCTCTTGAATATATCAACCTTGAAGTTGATTCGTCTAATGTCAATACCTGGAAAACTAGAGTCAATTATTTGATTCGATTTTTAGCCAATCTATATATTGAAAGCTTAGTTGATAAGGATACACTAAAATCTTGGATCAATAACTTTTTAAGAAGATGTAAAAATTTTGAACTACCCATTTGCTTAACTTTGATTAAGATGTTCTGGAAAGATTTGGTCAAGGTTGATTTTTTGATAAAGGAGTTGACTGAAACTTTACTTTTGAGATTCCAAGAAATATCATCATCCAAAAGCATATTAGATGTTAAGAACTTAAACACAACAGATTGGAAATTGAACGAGAAGTTGAAATCTTCCTTATTAAAAGAACTACAATCTTTAATCCTCCAATCATTTGATCATTCAATCAATAACTTCATAATTCCTAAAAACTGGAATACCCTGAAACCAATTTTGAATGGAATTATATTGAAATCATCAAAATCAAATGATAGAGGAAGAAATTTAGAACTTATAACTTACCGGAATGAGTCTTTGATGATAAATTATTCATTGAGCAGAAATAATGGGCCAAATCAAAATAGTGACCTGATTGGGTTTCTTGACAAATTCGATGAAACTTTAAATATATCTTTTCTGATGGACTTGATATTTCAAGAAAACTGGAAGATAAATATTAAACTTTTGTTAGACTGGGCAATATCTAAATTCAGATGTAATAACTATTACAAGGTTTATCTTTTTGTGGAGGTCCTGAAAAACTGCAAGTCTCTTTCATCTTCTTCAACAATCTCATCTTATTCTTCAACTGCTCTATCTTCAACAGGATCAAGAAGTTCTTCCACTATTGCATTTAGGTTATCAGATCTCGAGAAACATTTAATGGATTCTATTTTTGATTTGAGGGACTCCATTCCTTTGATTGATTTCGAAGAACTATACTTGTTGTTGAATGTATTGTCAAACTTGAAACTCTTCAAGGTGTCTATTTATATGAGAAGGTTGATCAGTTCAGGATTAGTATATTTAACTGATAACGACGATGAGAAAAGATTACATGCGGGAATACTATGCAATATGAAGCTGGGAAACAGCGTTTCACAAGCGGCTATGATCTTGAAGAGTATTGATGAATCATATGTGTCGCATTATTTGAATTATGATCGAAGTTTCAAGTCTGCTGAAAAGATACTTTTTGAAAATCTAAACGACTACAGTTCTTTAGATTCCTTGAAAATGATTTACTCGATATTTGATGGTTTAGATGCGGGACAAAAACTCAGACTATCTGATATTTTTTTACAGCAGCAAATTCCTTTGAAACTAAAGGAGAATGGAAACACTTTGAGAGAAAATGAACTACAAATAACAATAAGGATCTTTACAAGATTGAACAACCTGCGCAACGCTATCACATTCATACTGATGGTTCTAGAAGATCATATTCTGAATATTATGGAATTGGAGTTTGTTATTCATTATGTGACAGTGAAAAAATCTTTGGTTAGTTTAGTTTCATCATTTGATGTCATTGCCAACCTTGTCGTTGTAAACTTCAGGAGATTTGGGTCTTCGAACCTGAATTTTATGAACTTCTGGAAATTTTGTCTGAACAACACTAGTGATGAAAAGTTGCGATTTGATTTAACATCTCTGATAAAAGAAAGACACCATTCCTTTGATGATCAAACCATTTCTTCAAGTATAGCCATATGTGATTTGAATCTGTCAGTCCAAGAAATGATCAGCTATGAAAGCTTCCATACTACCTTCCATGCCCTTATCAGAAATGTGTTCAGTGCCCTAGTTGGTGAAAAGATCAGAAAGTCTAGTCTTCAGCTTTTAGGAGTTCTCAAGCAAGCAAACATATCAGAGTTCAATAAGCTATTGATTGTATTCATCAAAAAGACTACATCGAATACCGCTGAACTCTTCAAGGAGGAGCCCATCATTCAACTGATTGTTTCTGAACTGATCAGTTTAGATTCAATCGTTGATACGCTGCTTAGTTATAGGTCAGATGTATGCAGTACATTCATAAATGACTTATTATTCAAGGAGGTTGACGATAATATGGCGCTTGATACCTTCAAATTGGAACTACTACTATCTGAGTTCAAAAGCAGGAATAGATCACTTATGTTGAAACTTGCAAAGGAAATACTGATTGATAAGGAGATTTCTGGTAATACTGATGGCGCAATGATTCAATCTGAGTCTACTGAGATAATCAATAGTTTGATGTTAGAAAACAAGCCAAATAATCCTTATAAGAATTTACCTCTCCTTCTGCTGTTAGAATGCTTCATTATTGATATGAAAAGTGTTATCAGTGTATTTGGGTTGAACCACCCACTAGATAGCACTACAAAACACAAACTTGAAAGTGTACTTGTTGAAATGATTTATATGGGGGTTAAAAATGAGCAGCAGAATATTGATGACTCTCTACTATTGACATCAAGTATAAAATTTCTGAACAGGCTTAATGTTCCAATATTTCAAGTTTTGATGAAGTTACTTTTAGACGAAACTTTCTCCGAAATTGATGTTTCTTCAAAACTAAGAAAAGTTATTATATCTGTGAAAGACTTGGATGAGTTTTTGTTGGGCCACATTTTTGAGTTAGTTGGAACGAAATGTAAGGTGGCGTTCTTATATTTTCTGGAAGCACTGTTTCTCAACTCAAAACAGTTTCCAAATATTTACCTTGATGATTCAACAACACTCAGTTTCAAGGCATTCTCTAATCTGTTGGTATGTTTGTCAGGATCAGGTGAAAGGATTCCTTTGTCAGATGAGCTCATATTTTCCTTAGATAGATCTCTTGAGTCGCTGTTGAAATTGGTATTGGCTCAATCAAATGATGCTATCACACATGACCAGTTAAACGAAGCATTGTCCATATTTCTGAAGATCATCATCATTCATAAGAGTTTCATCATCGAATTGATTATTGAGCGAAACTCCATCAAAGATAATTTCTTGAATAACCTTGTTAACATTTTGACTTCAAATATGGTGCAGCAAAATATTCAAATGAAAAATTTGCTCTACGATCTTCTATTGTCAATAAAGTCCAGCATAAGTGAGCTTAACGCAAACCCAAATAACATAACTGTCAAATTACCTGTTTCGTTAGCAACATTACCATCTCTTCCAGCTAATTTTGAAGAAAGTAATACGAAAAAGAGACGGATTGGTCAAAATGTTTACGAGTTTAACGTTTTAGATGATTACTATTACCATTTCAGGAATAGCGATACATATCGGGAGCTTAATATTAGACCTTTTGATTTGTTGGAAGACTCAAACCCTGTTGAAAGTTTGAATGACACTGCTTTAAGTCTCTACTACTTTGATGGTTCAGTTCATAAAGCGAACCCAGTCAAATAAATTATATGAATCCTAATATTTCTCATATTCTATTTATGTCAATTGTAGTTTCCACAATAAGACCTTCGAAATTTTTTTGTAAAATCCCATTGACATTGTATCTCAAATTTGATTCATCTTCATCAGATCCACCCATCATCTTAACATTAATAAGAATAACAATCAATCTCAAATGTATTTGTGAAATGATGAAGCTTTCTAATTTATAGTTGGATTTAAACATATCTAGTTGCTGGATTTCATTCTGAATTTTAAGTTGAATGCTATTGTTTGAGGTCAGAGGATAAGATAATAATATAATGAATCCCAGTTTCTTGACAATCTTCCATCCCATTTGTATTATCATTGTTGAAATGATCAAAGTGGCAACTTCGTTTATTCTGTTGTATTGTTCCATGTTAAAAAATAATGAATAGACAAGTAAGTAAGATGCAAATATTAGAGTAATTAAATGTGTTGGATTTTCAATCATAGATTCTTTGAATCTCCTTAGCTTTGATTGCAAAGCTTTACTAGAAATGAAATTTGAGGAAATCAATGTCGTGATAATTGTCAACAAAATAACAAAGATGTAACTTAATGTTCCAACCTGTTGGACATGATCCTTTTGCTGATGATTATGACCAGAATTTATTTGATGACCATCATTTTCCTTTACATCATCCGTATCCGACACCAATGTAAACATAAATTCTTCAATGAAATGACTAACAAGATCACAACCGACAAATATTAAAGAAATTGAGAGGGCCAATCCAAACAATACATGTAATCTTCCTAGGCCAAATGGATAATTTATTGAACTTTTGTTCCAAACTTCAAAATTGCTCATTATGTCAACAAATATTATGGTCAAACTACCAAGTGAATCATAAAAGATGAGATGGCTTAAAGTTTGAAATGAAGGTATTGAATAATGAAACCCAAAAAGGAATACAAACAGTGACATTAATAAATGAGTCAATGACCAGTATAATTTGACTTGTTGATGAGAAGTACAGCTTGACAAAAATTGTTTGATATTGGGAATTGGATAAGATGCAGGAATTTTTAATGCAGGCCGTTGTTTAGGTTCTTGAAATAGGTTCATGGAAACTGAGGAATGTTTATATCTATGACCTTTTCTGTGTGATGGTCTGGAATTAATGTTATTGGATGGAGCATTTAGATTTGTTGATCTGAAATTGAATGGTTGGTATTTCTTAGGAGATGGTGATCTACTTCTTGATGGTGACTTTGATCTAACTGGAGATTTACCTCTTGGAGGAATTGAAGGTTGTGGAATATATTTCAAGCTTTGAATTGAAGAACGATTACCTGATATGTTACCACCTGGAATGTATATGGAACTCGAAGAATCATTATCAAGTTCGTACATGGAGTTTCTATTACTATTGTTGATACTATTTGATAAAGGTTGTGGTGCATAGTTGTATTTCATTCTTGGTGAGTCGCCATAAAAGGAGTTTCTTTTGCTTCCATTACCATTGTTGTTGTTGTTGTTGTTGTTGTTGTTGTTGTTGTTGTTGTTGTTGTTGTTGTTGTTGTTGTTGTTGTTGTTGTTGTTGTTGTTGTTGTTGTTGTTGTTGTTGTTGTTGTT
>JAKTWV010000056.1:0-71628 GCA_030582235.1 Ruyongia ponderosae | reverse complement strand
TCAAATTCCAATCCGCCAGAATACATGTGACAGGCATCAAAGAGTCCACCGATACCACAAAAGAAAGTCTCTATGGAATCAACGATCGTGGAACCAGTGTTGTCGGTGTAGAAAACATAATCGTAGTCAACGCCATTGTCAGCAATAATAAAATCAAAACCAACCCATTCATCAGCACAATATTCAATCAAAGAAGTAGCATATGTCCATTCAGGATATGAAACAGTATATGTTAACTCAAAGGCACCTTGTTCAAGATTGACATAACCACTGACTGCGGATATATCGAGACCTGACTTGTACACTTTAAAGTTAAGAGCATCAACAGGATCCACGAATTCAAAAAACCACTTAATGTTAAACTCTCTGTATTCAATACCACCAATGATAGTTTCTTTGTAGTAATATTCGTCAGTCAAAAAGTAGTATGCCACATATTCTCTGTTGTTCAAGTTAGAGCTTTGTGCACTATATTGACAAACGACAGAATCAGCAGGTTTGGTCAATGATGTAGTGACAGTATGTATGCCTGTGACGGATGATGTGGTATCTTGAGTGACTGTTGAGGAAGACGTTGAGGCGGTAGTGGAAATGGCATGAATGGAAGTTGTGGAAGAACTAGCACTTTTTGTGACTGACGAAGTGGTAGATAGTGAAGCTACTATGACATCAAAGACGACTGTAGTAGCATCGCCTGCAAGAGTGGTGGTTGCCTTAGTGGTGGTAGATGTTGCTTTAATGCTTGTGCTTGACTTCTCAGCGGATGTGGTTGTAGCTTTGCTAACACTGATTGAGCAGGATGATGATGAAATATCAGACAAATCTAAACAATCAAAAGTCAAAGCTTCACTATGTAAATGACAATCATCAAATAATTCACCAATGGAGCAGAAAATCCCTTCAATAGAATTGACAATACTACTACCGACATTTCCAGTATATAGCAAATAATCAGTCTTAACACCGTCATCAGGAATAATGAAATCAAATGCAACCCATTCATATGCACAGTAGTTAATCAAAGAGGTAGCAAAAGTCCATTCTTGATAAGAAACAGTATACTCAGCCTTGACAGCACCTTGATCAAGATTGACTTGGGCGCTGAAATTGTCAATATCTAACCCTTCCTTATAGACTTTGAATTTCGAAGCGTCAACCGCGTCATCAAATTCAATATACCAGTTGATCGTGAATTCTCTATATTCAATATCAAGCAGTAAGATTTCTTCATAATAATATCTTTGAGAAATAGTATAATAAGCTTTGAAACCTCTATTGTTGATTTGTGAAGTTTGCGAATTATAGTAACAGATATCAGTAGCAGCGGCAGGATTGATGGTAGTTGTGACAGTAGTAATACCATCGGTAATTCTAATAGCATTGGCGCCTAAAAATAATGAAGAAGACCAAAAAAGAATTGTCAGAAAAGAGAATAAGCTCTCAGAAACTGACCATTTGTTCAATCTCATTTCAAGAGTTGGATGTATAATCTCAATGTTCCTTTTAGCAAATTAAACTTGATCAAAATAACTGGTAGTATTAAGTGAATGAATGATATTTTGAATCAATGATAAATGTGAGCGCGTAAACAGAGGAATGAATATTGCAATCCGTCTCAAGAATAATGTAAGCTTCTGAAGTGTTGTATGAAAGTTAAAATTGGAAAAGAAAGGAATATAAGACTTTATATAATGAAGGGACATTTTGGTTGAGTGATTCCCCCTTTGCTCTCTTTATGTCATGCCTTGAACCTTGGGCAACGTTTGCGTATAGACATATTAACATTGGTTATTCATAATATCTGCATTTGAAATAAGTCCTCCTATCCCTTGTGGTCTTGTGGTATAGGGTCAATTTAGGGCATGTCTGTTAAGCTTCAGCTGTAAATCTGTAATGACTTTCACTCTAACTTGAGAAACCACAAAGCTCATGGATATTGTAAGGGTAAGATATAGTGTGTCTCAGGTTTTTGAAAGATCAAGCCTTTCCTCTTTTGCCTCTCGCTTATTTGGTATGATGAATCCTGATTGGGAATAGGAGGCACGCACACCATAGTATTAGGAGATAATGTAGGAATATCGGTGGTAAGTTGTAATGCAACTTGTGTTAATAATAGTAATGCAAAAGCACTTTGAAGTTTGTTGGGTCTATAATTGTGAAACAAATTGAATGCAACTAGTCTATAAAATTCAACAGCACTCAGGAACAAGTTTAGGAACCAGGGCGGAATACCCAATGATTGACAATGAAGATTTACATTTGTTCTGCTTTGTGGATGGTAAATCTCCAAGGAAACACGAGGAGTTAGCTGTTAGACGATGGGATCAATAATGATAGTGGAATGTTGAGTATATTTGGACCGTAGTAACGTGATAATTTCCATTAGAACCAGGGAATTGGTCTTGAGAGATTTGTATGAAAACTGCTCATTAAAGCTGGTAAGCATATCAAAACACAGCCGTAGCCTGTGTGATGTGTGATCATTGATTCTTGTCTTTGTTTTTGTTGGATTTTGTTTTCAGTTGCTGCTTCAGTGCTATGATGACAGTGTGACAGTGTGACAGTGTGATAGGATAGTTTTCCTTGATGACGGATATGTAGAACGCAAAGCACGTATAGTTGCTTTGTTTTCTAGAAGAAGTGTTATTGGGAGCTTAAAAAAGTAGAGCAAGGATGGACACCAAGCAGTAAACAAACAGACCAGGGAAAGCCAAACAAAGATATCAGCGTGGAATCTGGATATACCGACATACCTTGTGCACCAGCATATTGAGACCAGTGATATGGATTCTTTCTTTGAGGAAATATATTGTTAGTGTTATAACAAAGGGAAATCAAAGCTCATAGGAATTCAAGGGTTCTTGTTTAGAATCTTTAGATTCCTTTATTAATGCAGGGCGGTATAAGAGCCAGGAAACCAGTACGCCAAGTAAACCGCTAGTAAGGCACATTTTGTAGATATAACAATATAACATGATTGAGCAAAGCATCGGATTATTGTTGAAGGTGGCCTGTTCATTGATACCTTTATGCGTTGCAACTTGTAAGTATTGTAAAGTACTACCACCATGCTTTTTCCTTCGTTATTTTTTATATTTTTTGATTTTTTGTTTTTTCGAGAGCGCTCGCTACGGGACACACCTGCTAGTTAGCGCCTATAGTCTATAGTCTATAGTACTACACAATGCACAAAAGAGACAATGAAGGGCCTTGTGTAATCAGCAAGGTATGACGGAATTGAATATTCTGTCAAGCAATCAAGAGAGGCTTTTGCTACTTAGTTGTAGAGTCATAGATCAGGGTGGCTGGCCGGTAAAATCAGTTATGTTGTTGCTAGTTGCAACTTGCTAGTACTGGGAGTCTCATATTGAAAATGCTTGATCTCAACAAGATTCCTTCTTGGTCTACGACCCAGCGATTCGATCATGTATAAGTTGCACGCAAGCCAACAAGTTTGAAGGATAATCGGGGTGAACCGAGGAATCAGGTTAGACAGAGCAAGTCGTGATTCGTGAACCACTTCAAAAAGAGAGCTGAGTGATGGAAATTTAAGCTGAGGAAATTTCGATTCGTGAAAGCAGTCAAAATTGTATACATAGGAGTTCAAATGATAGAATTACATCTAATCAAATCAGATCAAAACAACAATAGAGAAAGACGGTTGGCTATCCCTGTTAATATCAGTGATATCACCCACCCAACCTCAATGTTCTCTGCCTCTTTGTTCTCTTCTTCTTTGTTCATTTCTTTGTATGTCTCTTTGATAAAATCAGTTCATACTGGCATATTTGTGTTTGGGGGTGATTGATTCTGTAAGTCGGATCGTTATTTGTTATTGGCGTGTATTTTGGTCTTAAAAGTTTAAAAGATTGACATTTGTGAGACTTTTGAGCTTGTGAGCTTGTAAGACGCTTGTCAATGATGTTTTTAGTACTATATGTAAGATGTACATCTGCAATGCCTTTGCGATGAGTAGGGAATCGAGTCTTGGAACATTTCTGTCCAGCTGCGAGACTTGTCCAAAATTCCAATGTCTTGTCGTCTTGACGTCTTGACTCTTGAGTCTTGACTCTTGGCTTTTGACTCTTGCCTCTTGCCCCCAATGGTCACTTTGATCGTTTATTACATGGATATCTTGGTATGGAGATTCGAGGTCCTTTCTTCTGCAAGTCTGACTTTAAACTCAGATCTCCAGCTTGGATACAATGATACAATAGATGAACAATAGACATATCTCATTTCTGATATTTACTATAGCACTGAGAGCATTGTAAAATATCTCCATTGCACTAGTAGGAGTCTGTGACGTTTCTTGTCATGGACATGACGACATGACGGTTCATGTTCATGGGTATTGTTCTTCAAAGCTCCTACGCTCCTACCTAGATTCCCCCGGCTCATCCGCCTGCCGGTTCGAGCACTCCACAAGGTTAGGAGCCCTGGGTGGTTACCATACATAACTTGAATCTGATGTAATAAATGGCTTTGTTTCCTCTTGGCTTATGTTGACGGTGCACACTGCAGAGGAATGATGAACAGTAGATGGTCATTGGTGAGCACTGAGCGGTAGGTGGCAGGGGTCAAGTGGCAAGTGACTCGAAATAGACCTACCACCTATTATCTCAAAGTTCAGGGTTCACGAGCTGTCACGATTAACTATCACGAATAATCACGAATCATGGCCGGTGGCATAAAAATAACAATATACATATATATACACAACATGATACACTAGTACGTTTGTGGCTTGCAATGTATTGTTGAGTTTACGGTCTCATCATGGGCACTACTAGTAGCTAGGCTATTTTCCAAGTCTATGTCACGTGATATTTTTTAAAAACTAGACTCTGGAGAGAAAGCCGTACCCACTGTGGAATTTGAAAGATTATTAAAATATCCAATTATTTGAGAATTTGATAAATCTGAAGCAAATTTATCTTTTTATCGTTAGTGAATCAAGCAAAAACATCAATTGATTTATATACTGTTGTGATAGCTGCAGCAATAAATACCGCACGCTCATTTTGATTAATTTCAATCAGAAATGATGGAATTGTAGTGATATTTACCGTGAAAACACAATTAATTCGCCTAATAATACGATAAATATAAACAAATCAAAGAACTATTTCATCAAACAATTCAATCTTCTAATGAGAGTAGTATTACTAGTTACCGCCATACATATTTGACGAGTTGGTTCTACTTAGTCATCACTGACTTCCTAAATGGGAAATAAAAATGTAATTGATTGGTCATCTATCGTTGACTTAGGACTAAGCACCGGGAGGTCCGGGACTGGAGTTTTCCAAAACGGCCTTCCCGAGCTCTTTTTGGGTCTCAAAAATGCTTACAGGGTACTACGGTCCTAGTTTAACTAATGTACAGAATTCAGATGATCGTCCCTTTAACCAGGGTCAAGGGCATGTAATCCCTGAGATCCTGAGATAATAGTGATTGTTTCTTCTATTGTATTGAACTGTGAATATGTGATGCACATGCTGGTAGTAAGAGACGAGTCTATGTGCTCCTCTGTTCGAATATTCGAATCTAGTTCCATAATCATATTACCCAGAGATCTACTTTACTACACGATGAATCTCTACTAGCTTGATATATGGGATAGTTACCGCTATAATTGATCAATTGTTAATATTATCAGAGAAGAAGCGAGTTGAAGTTGGATCCTGGGACCTATGGTCATGACTCCTAGGGCCCTATATATATCGAGATCTTCAAGTTAGTTTCTTGGCTCTAGAAAGAAGGGCGCTGAGGCGCTGAGGCACTGAATCAAGAATACATATTTTGATCAACTAGCGGCCCAGTTGCTAGTGTTTGCTTGTTCTTAGATACAAGAGGACAAGAGGACCATTTGTGCTCTATCACTAGTAAGTTGTGCCTTTGTATTGGATAAGCGCTATTTATGAATTATGATACAGGAAATAGTTAACAGGTCAACAGCTATCTTATTGAAGAAAGCTAGGGCTAGGTATTATGAAACATTTAGAGGATGTGTGTCGTAGTCGTAGAGCGCTGTGTATTTATATATCTTTCTCTCGCTCTTATACACTTATACAACTGTTGGCATAGTTATCACATACTCCATCATCCAGCGTAGAGGCTTCAAGTTTCAAAAGTAGTTGGGACATGAGAGACTTAACAGTTAACAGGCTGAACAGGGAGTTGTACAACGGGTAACAACATACAGTATAAATAAATACAGCATATCATTCATATTTCATATTACAATAAGCCTCCTACCTGTTCAAGCAGTTGCTTGGTGAGAGAGCTAGACTCTTTGATTGTATTGCCCGCTGACGGCCTTAATATTCCTCGAAGAGTAATATATTATCATGGCCAGTGAGTAGGATCGCTTCGTTTTTTTTAGGCGGAGAATTGTGTTACTGTTGTAGTATTGTAGTATTGTAGTTATGAAAGTTCAGATGGTTTTATCACACTAGTTCAGAAAGTAGTTATCTTATGCAGTAATTGCTAAGAATGCTGTAACACCACCTCGACAAAATTATAATAGGCTCGTCTATAGTACTGCTGGTCCAAATATATAGTGACGAATGATGATATAACTAGTACTTCTACTTTGACCAAACATGATCATATGGTGATAGTGGTGATGATGATGATGATGCTGATGATGATGATGATGATGATGATGATGATGGCAATGATGGTATAAGCTAAAGCCAAGATGGGTTATCAAAATCAATACTAGTAGCCATTGGCCAACTGAAGTTCAATAATAGCTACGAATCACAACTAGAGAAATGATCGAAGACGGATCAGTATTTTCAAAGTTCTGGAATATTGTGAGATTGTGAGCAATTTATACCATATAACTACTGTGAATTATAAAGTTTTCATGTTGATTAGTTATTTTCATGTCAAAATTGGGTATCTAGATTGATATAGCAAGTCTCTACAAGTTTACAGTGTTGGTTTTCGTGTCTTCATCATCATCACAACAGGATCAAACTCCAGTTCTCCAGCTCATCACATCAAAGAAGTCAATGCCAGGTTTAGATAAGGCGTAAGCCTATCACTCTATCTCAGTTATCAGTAATCAGTGCTGATACATGATAGTAGATTCGTAGATACTAGATACCCATTTACATTATCGAGAATCGAGATCCAAAAGACATAAGATTGATTGAAATTATCACCCCGGGGGCCCTAAAAACCTCCAAACACCATCTGGCCCAGGGCCCAACACCAATTGCGGTACCAAGATGCAATAGTCACCTTTATAACTTATAACACCGGTTGCACTGCATTTAGTGCATATGCGCATCGCATAATTTGCATCTCGCTTTTTTGCTTTCTTGACTCTCTTGGTTTTTTTTTTTTTTTTTCTTTACTTTCGCCAAAATGTATTTTTGATGTATTTTTGATATTTTGATCTTGATAACTTGATAGATATCTCTTGGTTCTTCTTGTCCAAAAATAGAGAAGGTCTACGACTTCGAGTCTACTAGTGGGCTAGTGGGGACAAAAAGGGACAAATACGTAATACAAGTATAATTGTGAGTATAACTTTCAACGAGCCAACCACTTAAGAAGAATGTAAGGCAAGTTTGATTCAATATTTTAAGAGCCAGACTAGTGTCAGTAATTCGATGATGTTGCTGTATCTTGTCACCTTGTCCATGAATTGCTCAGCTCATGTCCAAAGCTACTGGTTACTGGATACTGGATATATACTAGATTGTGAATTTCATTAAATATTAGCTTATACAAGTTACGAATCACCATAGTAGCAGGCTAGTTACTAGTATAATATCTTGAAATCAGAAAGTTCATCGTAGATTCGTATCAAATTCACTAGTTGTAGTGATGTAGTGATGATGATGATGGTCGACTCTGGAGCATTTCTCTAGTCTAGTGTTTACCGAGCCATCATCTCACAATGATACGTGTACACTGTATATCATTAGATTAAGGGAATAACGGGCTACATGGTCTCGCTTAAATATGATGTGGTATTGGTATACTGGTAATAGGTATAACATGTTATGAGTAGTTATATCATTATAATGATTGTGTCGATGGAGTGATGCATACATGAAGCGATGCGTATCGTAGATTCGTAACTCTTGATAATTATATCTTATACAGGTCAGGACTCAAGACTCAGTAGTTACTTGTGATATATGATTATATACGGTATTCAAGTTTCAACAAGTATTTCTTTGGTAAACAGATACTACAAGGTACACGTAACACAAGTACAGATATTTTCAGGTTATATTTTTACCAATACTATGAGAGTTAATTTAAGTTAAAATCGACGTGGATCATGGAACTTCCGAAGATTTGACGATTTGACGTTTAGTTTGAACGTTTGAACTTTTAAAAATTATTAATTTGGTAATTGAATATATTGTAAACTGAATTTTCATCAAATGTGTACTATGTAGACAAGAAATACTAGAATATATCGTATCAAGCTTCCAACTAATTCTTCCAAATTTCCAATATCCAGCAGCTAGATTTTGGTTGGGTAATACTAATACTCCATATAACGTTAAGATCAATGTAACTTTAAAGATGTCAATCAAGAGTCAATCAAAGACTCAAAGGACACGGGAATGAAGACCTTGATGTCTAGTATGAACTATTCAACTTGTCTCAGTACAAGTATGCCTGTGGACAATAGTAGATCATCGACTGAAGACGAAAGCTAAACGATGAGCTAATTAATAGTGCTGCTTTAGTTTCCAACTTTCCCACTGTCAGTCATAATTCATTCCGACCTGCAAATAATATGGACAGAATTGAGGTTGATTCAATGTCATTTTATGGACTTGTAAACTGTAGACTTGTTAAGGAGACAAGGAGAGCTATCTCCGTTGGTGTGATTGTAGTCTGCCTTTATGGGTGGGACTTAGGTGGGGAGCACTGATTTGATGGCACTGAAGAGATGGGAGGATGGCCAGGAGTGTGAAGGAGATGGGGGTATGTTCAGTATACAAACCACCACACAGAGCCAATTCACTAGTGCTGTTTGTAGCAGTATACGCTTACAGGGCTCACCACCAAATCAACAAATCAACAAAAAGCCCTTGTGAAGTTGTGATTCGTGAATCACCTCGCACCAAAGTGGAAAAGCAGAGTCGAAGCAGACTGAGCCTGTTACACAGAGCTGCCCAGTGCTGTAGGCTGCTGTGCGTGCAGCGTCGGGCAAGGATGCCAAAGAGTGGATGGAAGACGGGAGGGTCTTCTGGAAAGGGATGTGGGTTTTTAGTTTCCAGCTAAACTGAGCAGAGAGACTCGAGAGTAGCCTTCGAGGTTTGTATAAATACGTTTACTTGCCTTGTTTTTTCACTCTGCTCAAAGCAATGCCATATCAAACATACCAACATACCAGCTGGCAACACTCAAGGGCATGTCTGTAATGCTCACAAACCTCAACATCTACAACGACCCCCTCGCTGAACCACTCGACCACCAGTACCACCACCACCACCAGCAACAGCAACAGCATCAGCAACAACAGCAGATCCAATATACTCAGGCATACCCATTTCACAACATTGATCCAAACAGCTACCACAATGCCCAGTACATCCCATACCAGCAGCTGCCTCAGGGATACATTCAACACCAACAACACCATCAACAGCATCAACAACAGCTGCCTACTCCACCAACATCCAACCAGGGCTCAATAGTCGTCTCTTCATCACACCCAACAACCCCAAACATGCTCCAGTTACAACAGAATCAACAACCATCCCAAATCCAGCAGCAACAACAACAACAACAAGCTCAGCAATACATCCCATTAGCGCTGCCTCTGCCTCAACAGCATCAATTCCAATATCAATATCAATATCCAATGCCTTCCATGCCCGTCGCAAACAACGCTTACCCATTACCTCAAACCATATCTCAACCTCAACCTCAACTTCAAGTTCAACAACAGCAACAGCAACAACTACAATTACTACCTACTGCTGATACAAGTTCTACCCCATCACTGCCTCTAGCTGCTTCTTCTTCTTCATCGTCATCATCATCTGCATACATCATCGAAAACAATAATATCAATAATCACAACACAACCACCGACACTAGCAACACCAATAACAACGGCATTGATAACTACAATTACAGTTATAACTACAACCCATCATCAAGTACGAGTCATCTACCTCAACCCAACACTAATAACAACATCAGCATGAGCCACAACGACAGCAGTACTAGCTTGAATTACACTTATAGTGCCGCCAACAACAACAACAACAACAACAACAACAACAACATCATCAACACCAGCATAAAGTCAAACAAGATCACAAAGCCAACAAAGAAGTATTCTTCTAAACCAGGTCCATTACCAAGCTCAAAGCCTCAAGTAGAATATAGAGATTCCAAAGAATTTATTTCTTTCATCTATTCAACTAATACAGTACCAAAGACATATACTTTAGAAATCCCAAATGATACCATGTTTAAACCATCATCATTCTTCCCACATGATTTCAAATTAGAGAATTGTATCTATATAAAGGCAATGGACCCACTATACAATGGTAGAAGAAAAGAATATGAAAGAGAATGTAATTACATCAGTTGGAATTTAAGTTGGATCAATGAAGATATCCGTCATAAGAGAGGATTATTACAAAGAAGTGTCGATAACTATAGAAACACCAGGAATGATAGGGATAAGAAGAGTAGAAGGGTTAGAAAGGAGGAACGTTGTCATGATCTTTGAGAAGTTATAGAAGGCTTCATGACCCCTTCCTATGGTATTTTGAGGTGTTTGAGTCTTGAGTCTTGAGTCTTGAGTACTCTTGAACTAACAACATGAGCATTGAGCATGAATGGTTTTGAAACTTGATATCACATTTCAGAGCGAGTTGGGAGTTACAGCTTAGCCCAAATATTTGATTTGATGATTTCGTCATCGAATGATAATAATAACATGTTAAATGTTACATGTTTTGTTTTCCCATCTGATTTCATAGATATAATAATTGCTATCGATCGGAGATGAGCTGGTGAGTGAAGTGGGATTCAGTAATGAGATGCTGCATGAATATTTTTGGTTGAGTACTATCGCAATCACATGACATGAGAGAATGTTATTATAGATATAGATTAGAGGTTGTCCATTGATATTCGGTAATTTGTAATGAATAATTTTAATGATATTATGAACACCAGAGTTGTAGCTATTTGTATTCATGGTTCAATTCAGATACAGATATAATCCATCAAGAAGGGATCTATGATCTATCATCTAACCCCTATATATAAGACCGACAGTCCGCTACCCACCTAGTGAATAGCAAAACATGTACGTTTTAGACCTCTTCTTGTGCTTCACAGAGGTGAACCACCATCAAAAAAGCAGCTCAGGCAGTCCTCTGCGCGGTTAAATGAAAAATTGAGAAAGAGCGCATCTCCTTTTTTTTTTTAAATTCCGCTTTTGGACGAACAAAGAAGGGTAACACTTTTTTTTAATTTTTTTTTTTTTTTTTTGATTTTCAGTTTTCAGAAAAAAAAGCGATCTCAAAAAAGGTAAACATCAAAAAAGACACCATAGAGACATCAACAAGTCAACTATAAAATCATGGCTGATCAGACTAATAAACCATCGTTGTTTGCTCCTACAAACGGTGCAGGATCTTTATTTGGTGATACCCCAAAGAAAGATGGCAATGCCGCTCCAGTAGCCTTCACCTTTGGTGCACCAGCAGCTGGTGCAACAGCATTTTCATTCACAAAGCCTGCTTCTTCCACACCTGCTGCTCCAAGTGCTCTTTCATTTGGTGCACCATCAACTACAAATACAACAAAGACATCCACTTTTCCTTCATTTGGTGCTGCTCCTACAGCAGCTGGAAAGCCAGTTATCCCTTCATTTGGTGCTCCACAATCAACAACTGATAAACCAGCAGCAACAACAACAACATCATTTGCATTCAATGCTAAACCAGCAACTACTGATTCCAAACCATCTTTTGCATTTGGTGCTACCCCTGCTCCAGCTACTACTGAGAAAAAGGATGATAAACCAAGTTTCTCGTTTGGAGCTACAGCCACTGACAAGAAGGATGAAAAGCCAAGTTTTTCCTTCGGTGCCACTGAAAAGAAGGATGATAAACCATCTTTTAGCTTTGGTGCCAAGCCAGCAACTGAAACTAAGCCATTAGCAGCTAATCCGACTAATGCATCAACTACATCTACATCAACAGCATCAACAACAGCTCCATCAGCTGGGTTTTCCTTTGGTGCTAAACCAACCACAACATCTACAACAACGGCAACCAAAGAACCTGAAAAGAAACCTTCAGCTGCTGCTCCATCTACCATTGGTACACAATCAGCTACATCTGGTAAGACAATTGAACCTCAACCAATCACATTGAATAATAAGACTTTAGAAGATTTAATTACAAAATGGACAAATCAATTATCAAATGCATCAACTTCTTTTGAAAATTATTCTAAAAAGGTTAATGATTGGGATCAAATATTGAATGAAGGTGGTGAAAAGATCACTCAACTTTATAACGATACAGTCATTGCAGAACAAACCCAATCTAAGATAGATCAAACATTATCATATATTGAAAGACAACAAGATGAATTGGAAACATTTTTAGATAATTATGAAATCAAAGCTGAAAACTTATTGTCAGATGTTCTTTCTTCATCAACTAATTCTAACAACAATTCCAATAATGGTATCAATAACAACAATAATCTGAACATAAATAATCCATTGCAAAGCAATACAAATACAAACAATTTATCCCAATTGAAAGATTCATCAGTCATAACAAACGATCAAAAGAGAGAACAAGCTTATAGAACAGCTGAATTGTTAGATGAAAATTTAAACACTCTTGGTTCAAACCTTTCATCATTAATAACTGAAATCAATGAAGTTAGTGAATCATTCAACAAGACTAATGGATTGAGCACAAACATTGCATCAAACTCATCTAAAGACCCAGAAAAGGATGAGGATAATGATAATTCATTGAATAAGATTGTTAAATTATTGAATTCTCATCTAGATTCTTTGAAATGGATTGAAAAGAACTCAGAAGAATTGAAGGATAAGGTCGATAAATTTAAGAATTTAGAGCTATAATGGATTTGATAAAATTGTTTTAGTGTACAATTATTGAACATTTATATACTATATTTTTTGTTGTTGTTGTTGTTGTTGACATTTCTGCAATATTATTTTAGTAGCTTACATCTTCTCCCTTAAAATCAGTCAATGTACTCAATAAGACAAACAAATTCACCAATTCTTTCAAACCAGAAGAATTATTACCATCATCTTTGTAAATCCCATTATCATTCTTGGATTCAACCAACGCATCTCTCTTCAAGACACCAACAATCAATTTCTTGAAATGATCCATTAAATTCTTAACTTGCTTAATGACCGGTTTATTCTTGGAACTTGTACTCAATAATATAGCAGAAACCAATTGGAAGGTTGGAACTAAGAGTTCAAACAATGAGACACCCTTATTGGAGTTGTCATATGATAATGGAGTATCTAAATTCAAATTAACCCTAACAAATGTTGATGTTTGTATAGTGGTTTCATCAAAGACTAATTCCAATCCTAAATCTGGATCAATCAATAAAAATTTGCATGACTTCAAAGTTTGGAAAACTTCACTTTGTAGTAATTGTTGAGCACCATGTCTTGTTTCTGCCACTCTTATCAAAAAACTCAAAGTTGCCTTGAAAGCGGTCAATTCATATAACAATGTGTCTAAAGTGATCTTGTTTTCATGTGATAATGATAATATATCATCAGCTCTCTTTATGGATTTTACCAATAGTAATAAAAGATTATTCTTGGACAATGTGTTCAAGACAAAGTTTAGTTGATTAACATTGGATAACTGGAACAACGACTCTAATAATAACAGAGCAGTGATTCTAGTTGGTCCATCACTACCAATGGCATCATTACATATGATACTGATTAATCTATCACTTGATAATTTGATCGATTGTAAAATCTCCTTTGATATATCACGATGCTTCAGTATCCAGAATAGATATTTGTTGTTCAAAACATACAAATCAGAACGTAGACTTGGTGTGGATAGAGGACTTAGTATACCATTGATACAAGCCTTGAATAATAGATATAATCTCCCAAACCCATCAATAACACTTGGATCATCCAGTTCAATAGCTTGTCTATCTTGATGGTATATATCGTATAGTGAAACACATAGGGAAACCAACTCTTCAGCATATAAAACATCATATTCAACATAATCGTTGATTCTTGGAACAATAGTTTGGAAAACTTCTAATATGAAGCTTGATCTTCTTATTGGACTTAACTTCCCATCAGTAACAATGATTTGAATCAATTGAACCCAAGAATGAAGACTGGCTAACTGATAAGTTTTGAATTTTATGCTTGACAAGTAATTTGAAAATCTTCCCCTAATTAAGTCTCTTTCCCTATTAACATCACTTTCATTGCTAACAACAGCTCTTGGAATGATGGACAATGCCATTGGTTGTGTTATATTCTTGTCATTGGCATCTTCTATTTGTAGTTTTGAATTGGACTCCTCTTTATCAGAATGATACTTACCATCAACCCACAGTTGTCTTAAGCGCAAGTCTAAAATTGAATCCAGATGTGCCATATCAAAAGTAGGTCCATCACAAGCAATTGATCTTTCAATTTTATTCAGATCAAGATCTAGATCAACGGTATCAAAGTAAGAAAGGGAATCTGGAGCTGCTGAAATCTCTGAGAGATTGAATTCCAAAATGTCCAAGAAAGACAAGACTTTTGGAGGGCCAAATGCCGCCCCATCTCCATTGATTAATAGATTAATATGATTTGAAGTCTTTGCAATGGAGCCTTCGCCAGATGTTCGATGTAATTCCAAACTCAAATATTGTAATATAGAGCTTCTCTGACTCAAAAAAGACAATAATGCTCCAATGGCTGGACCTGAGTTGAAAGGAGTCATTGTCTTCAAGTCTTCATCAAATCTAACACCTGACCACAATGTGCTCAAATCGACCCTAGGAGTAGAAAGTAGCTTACCAGTTAATCCATATTGGGTTAGGTATGGTAGTATCAATGGCGATGTTGATGGGTTCTTGCAAAGTTTCAAAATGATTTCCAGAGAGATAGAAGCCAATCTAATAGGGGCATAATCAATGGCGGTAGAAGAAAGGGTGGAAAGACAGGACTCCAGTATAAAGACAATGGTTTTCAATACTGAGACATCAGAGCCGATAAACGTGGCTTCATCTCCTAACGATATAGCACCTTTCAAATCAAACCCTAAGAGGAAATGTGACACTGTGATGGTTTTTGATGACGTTGGTAAGTTGGTATTAATGAAATGTAGCAATTCTAGCTTCAATGTTAAGCTTTCTGAATCTGTGATTTCAGACTCTAGTTGATTAATGAAAGAGTATTTGATTCTTATGGATTCATTGATACTATCAAGCACGGTGAGAAGTCTATTTTTACCAATCATTGATCCACCAACATGGACTGATCCAAACTGAGATGATTCTGAGAGTTTTTCCAACAGTTTAATTGATTTAGAAGCAAGCGGTAGATGACTTGATCCAACATATAATGCAATATGGGCCACTATAGGTAGATTGAATAGGATGGCATCATAGAAAGATCTCAAGCCATGTGTACCAACAGATAATGGAATGTAGAAGTCAGCACTTCTTTTCAATAGTGGAACCAATTCCTCAATATATGTCACTTCCAGGTTCAACAGGCTATTGATAATATCTAGAGAGGAGTCAACAACTTGTACCTGACTTTCAGCAAATGATTTGTCATTAATATTGTCTATACCAGTAGCAACAATATTGAACAAAGTTTTGTACACCTTTTCTTGGAAGAGGTAATTCATCGTGATTGGCGCTGGGTTAGCTTGAACATAGGTAACAAAATCTGAAGTAGAGACAATTTGGTTCAAATCAGCAGCTGCAGGCAAGGAGTATAAAATGACTTGAGGATCAAAGCAAGACAAACTGTGTTTGATAATGTTTAGAATTGGCTCCTGTAGCGCAACTCTATCTGTGAAGTAAAGGTTTGGTGAATGATAAAAGATATCAGTGAGAATGAAGTCAATGTAAGGCGCGATTCCTTGTTTTCTGTAAGGATTTCCAAGTCTAAACGGGTAAGGAATTGTAAGTTTTCCGAAGCATTCAATAGGAGATAGTAAAGTTTCCACTAAGGTTATGAATCCAAGGATTGCAGGAAAATTTACCAAAGCAGATTGAAAAATGTCTTTCAAAGAGCCAACTTGATTTTGGAACAACCACGAGTCTAGCCTTTCCCAAATCAAATTTCTTCTTTCCTTGTTCTCTGAAACCAATGAACGAATCACTTGTAGAGCGGCTCCCACCAACGGGGTATCTAACTTCAAAAAATTGAACAAACAGTGTATGACAGAATCATCAAAATATTCCCTAACTTGCTCACTGTTAATAGCAGTTTGATAAACCAATGTGAAGAAAGAGGAGATGGACAATATGATTTCTTCACTTAATTCACCATCATCGCCACCATGTTCGTATTTAAATATCTTTTCCATATATGCATTCAAAAGATCAATAATGGAAGACCAAGATGTCTTCTCTTGACTGGAAATAAAATGATATACGTGGTTGGCATTTTCTGCTCCTGAAGCCAAGGCTGATACCATGACACAGAAAGTCGATTTCATCAAGACATCTTCTGCCTTCGATGCCCATTCAATGAATCCATATGAGTTTGACTCTCTATCCTCCCAGAATAAAGATATCAGTGATTCACGGTCAATATATAAATAGTAGATTGCCAAGTAAAATCTTTCCAAGTCTGCCTTTCTAGAGATATCATCTAGTACTGAGTCTTCTCCTGATAACAATGAATCTTCTTCAGCATCCTTCATCTTAATTAACAAGAAGGCTGCATCAGAAATAAAATATTGCACAAAGTCATGTAAAGCATGTGTCAAGAGAGTTGTTAAATTGCGGGATAGCTTCAAGTTTTTGGTCATAACATATATCGTAGTGTTTGATGAGTCTGTTTGGGATCTAATTTTCTTGGTTTCTTCTTCATTAACATCCAATATTCTTTTTGAAACGTATCTTGGAAGGTGTTGCTCAAGTAAAGATCTCAAGTCATAAAACAGATCAAATGTTGATTCAGATGTTTCCGCAGTGATGATCAATAATTGTTCCATGGCACCCAGTTGAACAGCTAGAGCCATTGGTGTTTCAACAGCCACACCAAAATCAAACTCTTGTACCCTCTTGGGTTTATCATTGCACCAGTCAATGAAATATGATAAGAAAATCAATATCACCACTAGTTTAACAGGGACTTTATAAATCTCTGATTTATTATGCAAATCCTTTAAGAAATCACTATGCAATTGTTTAACATCATTTTCATCAAGGTTCTTCAAGTTGGAGCAATATGTAATCAAACCTGGAAGAAGATGGACCATGAAGAAATCATCACTGTCGAATGTACAAACAAAGTTCAAAAACTCCAAAAACTTTGCTTTTGTCAACAAATTTTTGGAAACAACGCCATAAAATATTTCACCTAGAGCTTCATGTTCAGCCTTCAAGAAATCTCTTCTAAACTGAATCTTTTGATTGAATTCTAATGGGTTACCAATTTGTCCTAACATTTTGGATCTAGAAACAAACTGGTGAATTTGCTCTAATTCTGATTCAATCTCTTTGAAAGATTTCATTAACGAGTCTGTGAATGTATTGTCCCATATTAGATCAATCACCGGCTGATCAGCAACATTAAATATATATGAGACAATTGCCAGAATGGTTTGTCTTCTTAGATAGTAGCAAGACTTACCATCATCCAACAATGACGTTCCCAAACCTGAAGAGACATGTAATAGCTCAGCTGCAATAATCTCGTCAATATTAAGATCATCAGATAAAGTAGCTGCCGCAACCTTATATTCCTGGTTTAACTCATATTGACCTTCATCACTAAACGTAACTGTCCCTTGGTCTAATTTGCTTCTGCTTTGTTCATTCTTTTTTGGAACCAGTGTTAGTTTTGCCAGATCTTCCTTCAATTCTTTAATTGCCTTGATGTCAACATTTCCCTGCTCAATGGAAGAGTAGAGAGCCGTGAATGGGTCTAAAGACCAATGCCTTGTCATTTTAAATTATATCAAAAAAAGCAAAGGTAGTGTATCTGATAATACGATTGGTTAATTGCAGCTTCAGCAGCTCTTGTTGTTTGATTTGAGGATGAGAGTGAGTTTTGTTTATAAAATTTTTTGTTTACGTTTCGAAGGCCAAAAAAAAAAATCTCGAAGAAAAGAAAAATTACATAAGCAGATCGAATTTCAATATCTAAACATCCCAATTACGAGCGTTTCCTGACGTTAAACCAAAGATCCTCTTTATTGACGCTTTGGTATTTATGATTTATAATATATAATACAGTTTTCATTTCATAATCAATCACGCGGCTGTCTTGGAAGCCCTTGAAATATTCAAGGACAGTCTGAACTTTACAAGATTGGCAATGGTCTTGTTGGTATCAGCACGCAAACCATGCTGTTCTGCCAGTCTAACAACATACCCATTGATATAATCAATTTCAGTCTCTCTCAAGTTCAAAGTATCTTGTCTCATTGAGGATGAGTTGACAGCATTGATGACGCAACCCACGTCAATAACAGTCCGTAGCAGCTTCTCCTTATTCAATATTTCATGTGTGTTTGGATTTTGAGCTAAGAGAGGCATAGCATGTAAAAAGACATCAACTGCTTCACTTATGATATCCCCAAATATAGCTTCTAATCTATCAAGACCAATCATTTCACCGTTGATACAATCAACGATTGAAGTAACAGAGTTGATACAAGCATTAACCATAAATTTCTTTAGCTGAATCAATAAAAGGTCTGTATATGGCATGTATGTTGTAATCAACTTTGAATCCTGTAAATCTTGAATAAAGGCTGGCTTGGAAATTTCTGCTTCAAATGGATTCTTTAAATCACTTGGAAACTTTGCAATGAATAGGTCTCCGTCACCAGCATGTGATATTTCAAGACTATCTCCACTATTGTTAGTTATGAATGCACCATGGTTGGTAACACCTTGAAAAATATTTGGTCTATCTTGTAAGTTTGGCCAGACTTTCTCGTACAATTCATCAACAACACCCAGCCCATTTTGAATCAATAAGATATTTGTACTTGGTTTGATGAATTCCATATAAGGCTTCAAAGCCCCAATAGTTTGATATGTCTTTGTAGAAACAATTAAATTATCAATGGTACTTTTGATATCGCTAGCAGTCTGGGCAATGAATTTTGAGCTTGATATATCATTTGGTGAGTTGAAAATCCTTGTTACGGTAATTGTTGATTTGTTGACCGTTTTGAAATGCTCTACCTTCTCTTGACTTCTCAACAAAAGAGTGATATTTGGTTTAGAAGATATGGAAGAAAGTTCATGAGCGACAAGACCACCAATGCTTCCTGCTCCAAGAATGTATATGTTTGTAGGTTTTGACATTTTTAGTGTTAGGAGTTTGTATTGGATGGGAACCTGGGAACCTGTTTAGGTTTTTTTTTTTTATACCCAGTTTACCAGACAGCCAGGCCTCAACGAATACTAGTATTTGAAGATTTGAAGATCACTCCCATGATACAATGAGTATTGAATTTGTGCACCAATATCTACGACGTATGAATTCATAATACAGCAAATGTATAATAAAGCTTGATTGAAAAACTAGGGAAAGAAGTCTAAATAATTATATGATGGAGGATGTTTTTTGGAGGAGGAAACTAGGTAAACTATCTAAAGTTCACCCTTGAAGGCAGTAGCACCAACAGTAGCTTCTCTAGCGGAAACTTGTAAAGAACCATCCTTATTTATGTTGACGGTAACTTCGACCTTGGCACCAGCAGTGACACCACGAACAGCTAATTCAGCTAACTTGGCACCGGCAGTGAAATGTTTTTCTCTAACAACTTCTGGTTCTTCATCAGAATATTCATCTTCAGAATCGTCTTCTGTCTTGGCTGGTGGTTCTAAAGTAGTTTCCTTAATGTGGTGTTCACCTTCAACTAAAGTGATCAATACATCACCTTCTGGGGCATCTAATTGAATTGAACGACGGATTGGGTAGGTGGCTTCAGCCTTTAAGATTGGAATGAAGTTACCTGAAGCATCAATAACACCAATTGACTTGACTAAATGTTGAGTGTTGATAATAACTGGGGATAAACTTTCCTTAATTTCTTCTTCGTCGAAGTTTTCCAACATAGAAGCTTGTAAGGCGGCACCACGAGCAATCAATTCTTCTGGGTTTGAAGCCTTGGTATCTAAGAATGGAGCAAAGACGTTTGTTGATTCTGGGAATAATAATTGAATGTTTGAGGCCAATTTGGTAGTGTTGGAAACACCACCAACTAATAAAACCTCATCGATATCTAAAACATCAAGGTTGGCCTTCTTAACTAAATCTTCAACAAATCCAGTGAATTGGTTCAAGACGTCACGAGCAACTAATTCGTAACGCATTCTGTTAATAGTGGAGTTGAAATCAATACCATCAACTAAAGATTCAATGGATATTGGGGATGATTGAACATTTGATAAGGTCTTTCTAACAAGAATAGCAGTGTCTTTTAACTTAGCTAATGAACGTTCTGTCTTTCTTGGGTTTGTTTGGTATTTCTTTTGGAATTCCTTAGCAATGTATTCACTTAAGGCGTTATCTAATTTATCACCACCTAATTCGTAATCATGAGAAGTGGCCAAGACTGTTAAGACACCACCACGGACTGAAATGACAGCAGCATCTGATCTGATACCACCGAAATCAGCAACAACATAAGTCTTATCTTCGGTTAAACGGTCATCAACAGAGGCATGGGCTAATAAAGCAGCACTTGGTTCATTGATTAATTGTAAAACTTTTAAGCCAGCAGCTTCACTTGATTTCAATAAGGCATCCTTTTGAGCATCGGTGAAATCAGTTGGAATGGCGATAACAGCACCTTCAACCTTGATACCGGTATAATCTTCAGCAGCAGCCTTCAATTGGACTAAATGTCTAGTAGTGGCTTGTTCAGCAGAGATCTTTTCAATTGATTCTTCACCAGCTTCATCAACCTTTGTGATTTCAAAGCCAATTTTACCATTAAAATCTTTAGCATGGGCAGCTCTTGCAGTGATTGTTGGGTCAACTTTTGAGAAATCTTGACCAATGTAGTCACGGAAATTAATGATTGTGTTCTTTGGGTTTCTAATCAAGTTAGCTAAAGCTTGACCACCATGGTATTCATCTTCACCAATGTAGGCTAAAGCAGATGGGATGGCACGTTCACCATCTGGGTTGGCAATGACGTCGACTTTGCCGTCTGGGGCAGCAACAGCGATTGAGGAGGTGGTGTTACCAAATGAGATACCAATAACAGCAGACATGATACTTGTTTAGATAAGGTGGTTCGAGTGGTTGATAGTACTGTTGATTTTGATATGTTCAACTTGGTTTCGTTTTGAAAATTTTTTTGGTTTCCCATTGCTGAAGATTACATAATCATCTGCTATTAGATTACGTAATCTGATTAGTTGATATCAAGTTTGTAACAGAGAAGAGAGTTAGATGAACTGCTGTAGATCACTCTGTACTGCTGTGTAATAACTGGGTAAACAGTAAGCTAATAGTTCATTCATTTAAGGTGGGAATGTCTAAAATTTTGGCAATTTTGGTTGTACAATTTTCAAAAGAAGATCGAAACGAAGAAAATGGAAATCAAAAGACAAACATCAAAATGGCAATACTACTGCTAACAATTACATTTATTTGCTACGATATTATATAGCCACCATGTCATTGGTTTCTGGTGCTGCGCTGTTCAAGAAGAAGGCTGGCCTGTTAACTATCTATGAGGACCGTTCTCCAGCCATACTATACTGGAAGGCTGCTGATGCAGATACCTCTAGTGCTGTCCAGATACCTTTTGTTGAAATAGTGCTACCCACAATCACTCATCTTCAAGCATCCCCTGCTAATATTCCAAAGATGAGACTAAAGATCATTCAAAAGAACGATGCTGCAGCTGATCCTAATGAGTACATCTTTTCGTTCAATAACAGAATTGTCATGGATAATGTCAAGGAAACTTTGCAACAGATAGTGGCGAGACAAAAGACCGCTATACAAGCTGCTCAATCAGCTAGTGCTACTCCTGCTCCAGAGAAGCCATTGATCAATACATCTTTTCTTGATGATGCTCTTGAAACAAAGACATTGCTGAAAAATCATCAACTACAACAGAAATTATTGCTAGATAACAAAGAATTAATGTCAACTTTTAAAGAAGCCGTGATGAATCAAGGTTTGGACCCAGATGAGTTTTGGGCGACAAGAGTACATCTTTTGAGAGCATTTGCATTATCTTCCTCACAGAAGAAAGGTCCATATAACGTTTTGAGTACAATCAAACCAACTGCTTCCAGTGACAATAAAGTTAATGTTTCTATTACTCGTGAAAAGATCCATAGTATATTTGAACAATATCCAGTTGTTAGAAAGGCATATGACGATAATGTACCCAAGTTATCAGAGGGTGAGTTTTGGTCAAGATTCTTTAGTTCAAAATTATTCCGTAAACTAAGAGGTGAAAAATTGAATGTTAACCATAGAGGTGATGTTATCTTGGACAAATACATCAATATGGATATCGATTATGAGAAACATGAAGATGAAATGTTGAATCATAAAGTTAACAAAACAATAGATCTTGAAGGTAATGAAGATGATGATCCCTCAAAATTGGGTAATAAACCTGATATCACCATGAAACAAAATGCTGTCCCTGAAACTGTATCTGTATTGAGAAGTATGAATAGATTAAGTGAAAAGATGATACGAAGTCTTCAAAGTCAATATTCAAGATCTGAATCTCCAGGTGCAGAAGTTAAGGATAGGGAAGAGCGTGAATTAGAAAGAGTCAGAGAAGAATTGATTTTTAATGATTTGGAGACACCACAAAATACTGAATATGTTGAAATCAGTATTAAAAATGATAGAGACTCACCAGATCCTGTATCGAATAAACAATTCTCAAAGGCTGATTTCATAGATGCCTCTAAGAAGTTGGAAGCTCAATTCAAGGATGAACCATTGGACTTAACGACTTTATTTAACACTAATGATAAAAAAAGATCAATCGCTCAAGCTTCATTTGAAGTTAACAAATCTGTGAGAACAAACTCCAAACAATCTAAACAAAGTTGGCAAGTATTTAGAACTTTGGAAGAACAACAAAATCATCAAGTTGTGGAAGATGTCGATGAGAAATTCAACCCTTCACTATTAGAAAATTTAAGAATAACTCATGCTACATCAGTGGAGTTCCTAAGACATTTCTGGTTACATTTTACTTCTGGTGATTCATCTAAGGCAAACACCGTTAAGACTTTATACCAGAGTTTGATAAAGTCACAACAACGTGTTAAGTTGGCCATCGATGCAATTCAAGATCCAGAAGAAAAAGTAAAGGCTACAGCATACATGACACCACTGAACAACTCATTAGTCAACTCCATTCAAAAATATCAAAAGGCTCTGGCCGATGCTTCAGCTTCCTCATAAATATGATATCTATGTTAGTTCTATTTATCACTAACTAATTGATTTATAAGAAGTACACTATTGATTGGGAGCTCACGCACGTAGGCTTGCGCTGTCGGCAAAGGATCCAACAATGTACTCCAAAATTAATACTGCTCGATCATAAGACAGATTATGAATAGATGATTATTTATTATTAAGATTATCTAAGTTAGTTGTATGTATTTATGACAATGCAGATGTTAGGTGATTCATTGAATATTATTTTGGACTTTAAAAGACTCCCAAGCTTGGTTAATAGCCACAAATACATTTTGAGCAATCAACTTTTGTTCAGCACTAGCAGTACTTGGAATCTTATCTGGATGCACTTTAGCAACAGCCTTCATGTATGTAATTTTTACCTTTTTAGGCATCACTAATTCAGCCATGCTTACTGTCTTCCAATTTGTTGATTCCCATAATATATTTTGTAAAGAAGCTAATAAAGCTCTCAAATTATCTTCTTTACCATTCTTCCATGCATTAATTTTTGACTCAATTTGATCATGTAATTTGAACTTTTCATTCTCGAATTCCTCTGATTCCTTATTGATTGCACGAATTCTTTTGGCAGCCTCTGAACCATCAGTAGATGCACTGCTATTGCTTGGTTTAGTGGAGGCAGGTCTTGATGGCGCTCTTGAGGAAGAAGGTGTTGGTTTGGCGGTGTTTGGCTTAGGTGAAGATTTTGGTTTTGGGTTCAATGCAGCTTGACAACGACGCTTACCATCTAATGCAATCTTAGTAGCAGTGCCATTCTCTATCAACTCAAGCCAAACTTGTAAAGCTTCTGAATATTTTTCAAGGTGTTCAAGGGCTTCAGCCTTCTTTTGTGTGATTTTAGTCCAAATATCTTTCATTGGTTTACCTGGTTCAACATCTTCATTGACACCTTTATTTGGTCCAATCATAAGAGTTGCAGAATCAGCGTACTCAATAACCTTCTTATTGTTACCAATTTTGGATAAAACCAAGATACAGTTGGAATAACCCAGTATTCTTAAGATATGGGTATCTGGTAGAGAGTCTAAAGATGTCTGATATTGTTCAGATGCAGAGACGAAATCACCACGTTTGAAAGATAAACCACCCTTTTCACGAAATTCTTCGAAAGTTTCCTTTTGAATGGTAGATATTTGAACAAATGGTCTCGTTGATGGGGTAGAATTATTTTGAGTACGCCTTCTTGTTGAGCTTGGTAATGAGTCATTACTCGATGACTGAGTTTTGATGTTTTGTGACGGTGAAAATATGTCAAGTGATTCCAAAGGTTGTTGTTTTTGTTGTTGTACTGGTAATGGAGCAAATAAATCAACGGTCTCCTCAACAACAACGGGGTTTTGGGTTTGCACTTGAACTGGAATTGCCGGTCTGGCTCTTCTTGTTGGTATTGAATATTCATCTGATGGTTTTATTCCAATTGTGGTACCTGGTCTTGTTTGTCTTGGAGCTTGTTGCTGAGAGAAAGCTGGATCAATAGGAATTTCACTTTTTGATCTTCTTGGAACTTCTAATCTCGAACCAGCATCAGTCAAATTCAGCTTTTCAATAGCTTCCGGTGTCAATTCAGCAGGATCTTCTTGGTATCCGTTACCAGCACGCTTAACATATTTGGATTGATCTCTCATCCATGCAGGTCTACGATCGTCTGGTGGAGGAGTAAAGAATGTGGTAGCCACATCTTCAACAAGTTTATCTGACACATCATTGACAATTTTGGTGAACATCTTGAAGTATTGACCTGCTTGCTTCTGTACTGATGGTTGGCTGTATTTTGGTCTTTCTGTATGATTAGAACGGTCCCTTTGGTCAGGTAAACCAGCCTTGGCTCTTGCTTTATTGTGGGCAGCGTCCATTATATAGCTGATGGCTCCTGTAACATCGAGCCCAGTCTGAGTGTGATTTAAACCATCAGTGGCTTGCTCAATACTGAACCCCATATCAACTAATGAAGCAATAGCTTCATCTTTGGCATCAATACTTATGGAAGCTTTAGATCTCGTGGGCTGTTGTTGTTGCGGTTGTTGCGCTGATGTCGATGAAGGTGATGAAAGAACATTGAAGCTTTGATTGTGCACAGGAATTGGATTTTGTAAAGATGGGCCTGAAGATACAGATAACTTAGGTGTAGCATCAAAAACGGCAAATATATCATCGATATCTTGCGACTTTTGTTGTTGATTTTGTTGTGATGGTTTTGATTGAGGCGCCATTCCAAAGCTGTCCAAGAGATCAAAGTCAGTTGAAGATATCTTTTGATTATTCTGAGGTCTGCTCAAGTTGATATTCGAAGAAGATGAAGAAGTCGAGGACTTTCCAGCAAAACCTTCAAAAAAATGTTCTTGAGCTATACTTGGGCTTGGATTGATGCCGATATTGGGAGTTGACCTTGTTGATGTTGATGTTGATGTTGATGCTTTGCTGTTATTATTTATTTTATCGAACCCTTCAAACAAATCATCCAAACTGCCACCATTATTGTTTCCCAAGTTATTTGCTTTGACAGTAGATACATTTGATGTGGTTTGACTTGCTAATGAAGTAGATGTCGTCGAGCTCGCCAGTATATCTAAATTGGCCCATTGTCCATTGCCATTACCATAAGTTCCAGGATTATTGTTTGATGCAGTTGAAGTGGATAAAGAATTGAGTTTTTGCCTCTCAGCCATACTTAACTTGGAATCATCCTTCTTCTTTGTAGTGAAGGAAGACAACAAGTCAGCGAAATGATCCTGTGACATGGCTCTTGTGACCCGAATTGGTTACTCAATACTATCGACTGGACTCATTTCAACTGACTGAGATTTGATTTCCACTCCAGAAATCTATATTATGTAATCAATTATGTAATCGAGTTTTTTTTTTTTTTTTTTTTTTTTGAGAAAAATTTTATTTGAAAGAAAGCACAAAAAGCTGAAGAGACAGCTAACTAATATCATATTCAACCAAACCAAATAACCAGCCCAACATGCATTTGATGTACACTTTAGGCCAAGATGGCAAACGTATCTACACTTTAAAGAAGACTACTGAATCAGGTGAAATTACCAAGTCTGCTCACCCAGCCCGTTTCTCCCCAGATGACAAATTCTCAAGACAAAGAGTTACCTTAAAGAAGCGTTTCAACTTATTGCCAACCCAACAAGGTATGTATTTCATTTCATTCTTACAATTTAATGGTTATTGTCACCGTATCAATTACTAACATTATTCACTAATTTACTTTCAGCTGAAATCAAATATTAAGTCACTTCAATCAATAAAATCATTTCATCTCATCTCATCTCATCTTATTTCATACAATAACGTTATAAACAAGTTTGAAGAATAAAGTTTCATTATTCAATTTATTGAATTAACTCATTGCTACTGAAGCCTAACTTATCTACATATACTTTACAAGTAAGGCTGCAATGTCAAAATTATTCTGTACACCATTTTTTCACTATTTTATATAATCATTATTGTCATCATTATTCATCATCATCATTACGATTGTTTCAACATCATTCTTGTTGTTTCTAGCCAAAAAAAAAACTATTACTGAGAAGATAAAGAAGGAAAGTAGCAGCTTGTCCATTGGATACCTATGACAATCCCTCTTTTTTCTTTTGGTTTCCTTCTGTATCATAGAATCTATTAATCAAATTAATCAATAATCAATGGAATTTTATTGTTTGTATTTGTAGCACCTAAGAAACAAGTTTGAACAGCGATAACACTTATAATGGTGGTTTCTTGTTTCCTGTAGCTTCTAGATTGAATTCAGCATTGGCTTGATAATTAGACCACATTTGTGATACCAACTCATTTGCTAAATTATCCTTATTTGTTTCCTGAAAGAATATATCCATGCACCGTTAGTATTTCTCTTGATGTATAATCCAGTTAGATATCTGTATCACAGTTACTTACACGTAGTGAGTTGTTCAATATCACAACACTCTCATTTAATCTTTCCTAGATTTAGATGGAAAATAGTTAGTATAATTAGAGCAATCATAACCAAAAAAAAAACCATACTTACAACGTTATTAATTATACGTGCCAATAGGGCGTTCTGCACTTGTTCATGAGGGTTTTCCATGTCTTACTTTGAAATAATTTGGTTTGTTTTCGTGTTTTGTTGTGGATCAGATTACTTTGTTTTGATTTTTTTTTTATAAAAATGCTAATCCACCGGCTCAGCACTCAGTACGTCAGTACGGTACTTCGCTTGTTACGTAAGAGGAGCCAAAACGAAAGACAAATCATATAATCAAACCCAATAGTATACCTAATACCTATATAGCTAAAATATCATCCATGACTAAGAATAAATCAGAATTACAAACAATTTCACCTTGAACTTGGTGATAATAAACCTTTAACCGTAAAACCCTGTCAGAAATTGACTATTACCTGTAAACAAATCCATCAAACATGACAGTTATTTCAATGCCAAATATACCGAAATATCACCATTCATAGATGAACAGCATGAACTGGACAATTCCCTGGACCTTTCCTCTTGAACCAATCTTTAATGCACATGTAATGAAAGACACATAAACATTCCAGTCTTCCAACTTTATCACCTGGCTTCAACTCTTCAAGACAAATGACACATTCATCATCTATTGGTAACTTTTCGTTCTTCAATGTTGAATTAGAAGCCTCAGAACAAGACACCGTAAGGACTTTTTGAGGTTCTGGAAATGGAATATAATACACCAACATCCTATTACTTCTAAATTGGTCTGGTGATCCTGAAAACTCAGCACTAGTCAAACAATCATTGATATGGTTTTCAACTTCATTCTCTTCTAAACCAGTCAATTTGATATTGCAAATAGGACATCTATCTCTTACTGAATCCGAATCCGAATCCATATTATCATTGAGTTCCTCATCACCCGCACCAGCTATATTGACAGTATGTTGACGAGATTGATCTTTGATAACGTTTCTAGAAATACCAGGATTATTCAAGCTAGATGATTGAGGAACAGGAACAGCCACAGGATTGCTGCTGTTAGGACCAGCGTTACCATTTCCATCACCATTGTTGGCATTAACAGCCCTTAGATACTCATCAACCCCCATCTGTTCATGACATGAGTCACAAGTTCTACCATTTATACAAGGAACCAAGTTCACGTAGGGGTCATAAGGGTTTGCAATAGAATAGGTACCTGGTTGATAGACTTGTGAATGTGTAGAGCAAGACCCACATATGACCTTCCCACATTTTCTGCAATGGTGTCTTCTATAAAAGAATGTGAATTTTGAGTGGCAAAGAGGACATTCAAGAACATCCTCGTCCAGCTGCCAAACTGCTCTTTGTAATTGTCTGTTGATTTGTAAAGTTAAGTCATTACCAGAAGCAGCATTTGTGGTGTCCATAGTTCCAACAGTACTCTGTGGTTCTTGTGCTTTGTTGTTGTATCTTCTCGTCTCCCTAGTGACCAGCCACAACAATAGAAATTTCTAAAACTGTTATTAATCTCTTCCCCAGTCTTCTGACCTTCTCAAAAATTTTCTCAATAGGAAGGTGTAGTGATATGGGATAATTATCACGTTTCAGTCAAACACAGAACCACCAGTTTGGTATTGGTTTATAGGCTCACTTGACAGATATAGAAGTTGTGATGCCATTTATGTAAAATATTTAATTTTCAAAATTTCCCTTACAAAAAGTTGGTTCCGACAGTAATTCCGATTCTCTAGTAAATAATAGTAGAATTGTATGAAACATGATACTTCTTACAAACTTACAAATGCTAGAATCTATAGCTATGATACTCTTCTACATAATTTAATCTTATGATTGTTTATTTTGACACGGTACTTTCAAAAATCAATGGGAAATATCTACTCTGATTCAGAGTCGGAGTTGATCTCATCAACATCACTGTACAAATCACTATCCAAATCTTCTGGGATATCAGAGTCCACCATATCTTCATCTTCCTTATCGCTGTCATCTTCATCGCTTGAAGAATCATCACCACCCTTACCAGATTCACCATTAGCTTCTCTTTCGGCTTCACGTTGTTTTCTTCTTTCTTTCTTAGCATCTTTCTTAGCCTTCTTGGCAGCAATATTTTCAGCTTGTTCCTTCTTTCTTTGGTTCTTGATCTTTTGTTTCTCATTATGCTTTTGTTCCAACAATTTGATTTCTTTGTTTGATTTTTTAACGTTAGCATGGTACATAACTTTACCTGAGCATACACCTTCTTCAATTTTTGTCAAACTCAATCTCATACGTGGTCCAATCTCAGTTAATTTGATGGCTTTTCTCTTAATGTTTGAGTTTTCAGCATCGACTTGAACACTAGAATCTTGAGCAGCAGTAGCTGATACAGGTTTATTGTTATTACCTCTAGTCTTTAATGCAGCAGTAGATTCTTCTCTAACATCAACAATACCATCATCTTCAACTTCAGAGTCACTGGTAAAACCAGCACCGTTTGCATAAGGATCCAATATAAGGTCGGAAACATCAGAGGCCTTATTCAAATTTGGTAATCTTTTGGATAATGATTTGGCATTGATCAACTTCTTAACTGATTTAGAGCCATCTACTGATCTAGCTTCTATCACAAAATGACGTAAATCAATGGCACCAGTGGCTTGATCTTTGTGGATCATCAATACTCTTTTGACAGATGACACTTTAGTAGATTGAGGTTGGATTGGTGGGAACATATTTTGAAAAGTAGTAATTAATAGTTTTTCTTCTGGAGATGCAGTTTTTGGATTCTCAAACCCATTAAGAACCAATAATGGTGGGTTTAGATATTCTTTTGATTCATTAGTAATAGATTTAGGATGTCTCTGTATCTTCTTAACATCTTTACATAAGGAGTAATTGTCTACCTTGAACGTTAGAGTTGGACCTCTGGACATTTTAGCTAATCTTAAAGAGGTTGTACCACCTTCAGACTGACTGAAGATCATCAAGTGTGAGACATGAAGAGGCCCTGACATGACCACGAAATCTTTCAATTTATTTGACTTTCTTTCTCTTAGTTTGATAGCTGTATGTGGTTGCATGACATTTCTCATATCTCTTACTAATTGAGTTAATGAATGGTTTTTCATATTAGCACCTAATCTCAGCACCATTGAGCGAGGAATCTTTGCACTTTCCTCCTCATTAACCTTGACGTGTGTTCTCTTTTTAGTCTATAGCAATACAAATCAATCTGTTAGTATATATGAAAATAAATGTATCGATTGAAATCATCAAAACATACTCTTCTCTTAGCCATCTTTAGTATTATATGTCTCTACTTGCTGTTGCAAATACAAAGTATGGCCCAGAAAACAACTTTTAAAATTTTCACAGCGAAAAAAAAAAAAAAAAAAGCGATGACATCCGGACACCTCAAAATTTAGAAAGGAAAATTTTCTGAAGAAGCATTTGTGCCTTTGAAGCAGTGACTAAGCACCACCAAGTGATCAATTCGAATACATTATGGCTTCCCTAGACCGTGGTAGAATCCAAAAGAAACTCAAAGTGAAGAAGTCCTCTTCATCAAAGAAAGAATCAACTTCAGATCTTGTACAGAAGATAAAACAGAAGGCATTGCTTGAGGCACAAAAGAAACAGACTGAGAAGAAAGAGGTCTCTGATGATGAAGATGAAGAAGATGAAGATACCGAGGATATCGAAGCAGACGAAGATAAACCAAAGTTTTCATCTTTCAGAGAATTGAATTTGATACCTGAATTGCTGGAAGCTTGTCAAGCAATGAAATTTGATAAACCAACCCCAATTCAAGCTGAAGCCATCCCATATGGGTTAGAGGGTCGTGATATCATTGGTTTAGCCCAAACTGGGTCTGGTAAAACTGCTGCCTTTGCTATTCCTATTTTACAACAATTATGGCACGCCCAGACTCCATATTACGCCTGTGTTTTGGCACCAACAAGAGAGTTGGCTTATCAAATCAGAGAAACTTTCGATGCGTTAGGTGCAGGTATGGGTTTGAGATGTGTTACCGTTGTTGGTGGGATGGATATGATGGATCAAGCAAGAGATTTGATGAGAAAACCACACGTTATCGTTGCTACTCCAGGTAGATTAATGGATCATTTGGAGCATACCAAAGGGTTCTCTTTACGTGCCTTGAAATTTTTGGTTATGGATGAAGCTGATAGATTATTGGATATGGAATTTGGTCCAGTGCTAGATAAGATCTTCAAGATTATTCCAAGAGAAAGAACTACATATCTATTCTCTGCCACAATGACTTCCAAGATTGAAAAATTGCAAAGAGCATCATTATCTAACCCTGTTAGAGTAGCTGTATCAAGCAAATATTCCACCGTTGATACATTGATCCAAACTTTGATGGTGGTACCTGATGGGTATAAGAACACATATTTGATATATTTACTAAATGAACTAATGGGAAAATCAATTATCATCTTTACTAGAACATGTGCACATGCTCAAAGAACAGCTTTATTAGCTCGTTTATTAGGATTTTCTGCAGTACCGTTACATGGTCAACTAACTCAATCTCAAAGATTAGGTGCATTGAACAAATTCAAAGCTGGTGACCGTAATATTTTAGTTGCGACAGATGTTGCTGCTAGAGGTTTAGATATCCCATCTGTGGACATTGTCATCAATTACGATATTCCAACAGATTCAAAGGCCTACATCCATAGGGTTGGTAGAACAGCAAGAGCTGGTAGATCAGGTAAATCTATCAGTTTAGTGACACAATATGACTTAGAGTTGATTTTGAGAATTGAGGCTGTCATAGAGATGAAGATTCCAAAGGAAGTTCCAGATAGAGATATCATTTTGAGTCTTCATGATACAGTAGACAAAGCTACAGCTGAAGCCATTAGAGAAACAAAGGAATTTCAAGAAAATAAAGCCAACAAAGGTAGAGGTAAAGGTAGAAGGGAACACAATGATCGTGAGGAACGTTGATAAGAAAATAATTCAGGCTGATGCATATATATAATTACTGAACTATACTTTTGATGTTTTCTAATATCGAACTTAATAAATGTAAATCAGTCACCGATGGGCAATAAGCTATTCAATCTAAACTTTGAAGAATGCTCTCTCTTTGTTTCTTTCTTTCAACGGACTCATTACTCCAAGTTGATCAAGCATTTTAACTTTCTTCAAGGCGACCTTGCTAGGATCTTCTAAATTTTCATCATCTTGACTATCAACTATGATATTTAGTTTTCTCTTTCTTTTCTTTAGACCAATAGGTAATGGTACCGGTGTAGGTTTATGGGAATTTGATGTAGCATTCTGCTTGGTAGCATCATTTGATTTAGCTGCATTATTATTAAGTTTTGGTTTAGCAACTTTCCTAATTGATTGACTGAAAATATCATCGTCATCATCATCATCCAAATCAAAAATTGATCTCTTGACTGTAGGTGCCCTAGTAGTAATGGTCTGCGAAACAATTTCTTTACCATCATTACTGGTATCTGCACTCTCTCTAGCCGGCGACATCAAATTCTTCAGTCCACTTGGCCTCTTCAAAGGTGACTTGCTAAAATGTGAGTCTGGTGTTGAAGTCGCCAAAAGGATTTTGTTGGAAGAGGGTGTTTCTTGACCTTCAGAACTCGGCTGTGATTGGCTTGTAGCCAGCGGTTTAGAGCTCTTAACAAATGGTGATGTTGAAAAAGTTGAAAGTAAAGGTCTCTTTAGTACCACTGGATTTTTGATATTAGTCGAAGCGTTCTTGATAGGAGACAATACTGATGCATTCGTTGAGGACTCTGGTTTAGCATTGATTTTCTTTTTAGCATTTTCAAGTTTTGATTCTAAGACAGATTTCTGAAGTTGAAATTTTGAGTTGAGATTAGTGATTTGATTCTTCTGATCCTGCATCGCCGACGTTAGTCTGTTCAACTTTGTCTTTAATTGTATGTTCTCCTTTTGAACAGCGCTCTGGTTGGCCACTTTTTTCTTCAATATGTCCAATTCAGAAGTTAGCTTATTTGTTGTTTGTTGTGATGTGGATAGTGATAATATGTTCAACAGAAGTTGGGCATTTGTAAGTAAAGAGTGGCGTAAATTGTTATTATTCAAAACCCTCTGTGCCTCTTCTTTAACCTTCATGTAAAGGTGAAACCTCAGCACCAAATCATCGTTGTCTGTCATCCTTGAAGCTGTTGACGTCTGCAAAATAAGGGATCTTGGATCTCATAGATCCTTTGTTTACATTTTTTGAGATTTTTTTTCCGTTGATGTCTGGATGTTTTAAGGAGCGACTTTTAGACAATATGGTGCATGGATGTAGGAGACAGGAATTATTCAAGTGACTATTCACCGACTGAGGACTTAGGTACTTAGGTTCTATAAGCACAGAGGATACCATTAAGGAGGTAGGGGATAATGATGAGTGTCAAGGTGCCCACATCTTTTTCTTTGCGTTCTAATAACATTGAGCTTCAGCGGTCCAAAACTGACTTTGGCGAAGCTACTGCCAATGAGATCTCAGTCGAAGAAGCCAATGGATCTGGATTTATACTTAATTCAACTTTCAGTGGAGCAGAATCATTCAATCACAGTAATGGTGTTCGTGAGTTTAGTTCAAACGATACTTTGATGAATGGTGAAGATGACTTGGACTACCCAGAAGGTGGAAGAAAGGCTTACCTGGTTGTTTTTGGAAGCTTTATGGGCCTGGTCCCAGCCTTTGGTTTAGTCAACTCAGTCGGTGCTATCCAAGCTTATATTGCTGCTCATCAGTTGGCAAATGTCAGCTCATCAACAGTTTCATGGATTTTTTCCATCTATGCATTCATAACATTCAGTTCTATGATCTTTTCAGGTGCTTTCTTTGACAGAAATGGTTCAAGGTTACCAATTGCAATTGGTACAGTGTTCTTTTGTGGTGGTTTATTTGCCACTGCTAATGCTAAAACTACTTACCAATTTATTTTGGCATTTGGACTCGCACATGGGTTCGGTTGTGGTATGGTGACCTCTCCATTGGTTGGTGTTATTTCACATTATTTCAAAAGAGATAGAGCAACATACTGTTCCATAGCTACAACAGGTGGCTCGATTGGTGGTATTGTCTTCCCTATAATGTTAAGAAAATTATACCTTGAAGTTGGATTTGAGTGGGCTATCAGAACTTTAGCATTTATTTGTCTCTTTTGTCTGATATGTTCCATTGTGTTTGCAGAAGAAAGATTTAGACCAGAAAAGAACTCAAACCTGACAACATCTGATATATTGAAGACTTACGTCGTGGGGTTGTTTGATTTTAAGTCATTACTCGAGTTGAAATTTATTGCATGCTGTCTTGGTGTTGCATTGGCAGAGAGTTCATTATACGTGTCGTCTATTTATTTTGCCTCATATTCTATAAAGAGAGGATTTAGCGAAAGCACTTCTTATTTGTTCATTACTGTGCTGAATGCAGCAGGTATTTTGGGTAGATATATCCCAGGATATGTTGCTGATAAGTTCTTAGGAAGATTCAATGTCGTTATAATCACAATTTCACTGGCAGTTCTTGTAAACCTGGTAGTCTGGTTACCATTTGGATATAACAAGAATGCATTATACTTATACTCATCCCTATATGGGTTCTTCTCTGGTTCGATATTATCTCTGTCTCCTGTTTGCTGTGGTCAAATTTCAAGAACTGAAGAGTTTGGAAGAAGGTATAGTACAATGTATTTCATTGTCGCCTTGGCATCGTTAGCAACAATTCCAATAGCAGGTGTTATTGTGGGGGATGGCCAGATTAAAGATTACAACAACTATATAATATATTCTTCTATGTTAGCTGTTGGAGGTATAATATTTTACACGGTGTCCAGAACTGCTTGTGTTGGCTTCAGGCTCTGCAAATTCTAGTACCAACAACTCTATAGTTTATTATATAGATAAATTACACAAAACCTTATGAATTATTGTGCCCTATTGTCTAGCTCTCGGTGTTCAAAACTCTTTTGTCACCTTTCAATAACCTTTCCCTCAACGCATTATCCCAAGCAAAAATATAAAGACCTTTAACACCTCTTGTTAGCAAAACATTCAACGAGTTTAATATGATCTTCTCTTTGACTTGATCAACATCATAAATATTACTCTTTTTAGTAAACCCAGCGTGGTCATCATGGAATTGAGGGTTCAATTTGATTGAATCAGTGGCGGCATCATATCCAATTGATTTACCCAATATTATACCAGCATAGTTCAAATCAAATCCCTGAACTGTGTAAACTGAGCCCACTTCATCGATTGTATCACTTCTTTCTGACCATGGAATTTGAATTTGAGGAAGATATCTATCCCATCTTAGCTTGAAGTCATCCGATTGCGACGTTACAAAGTAATCTTTACCATCCAATCTATACGGAAAGTCATATGTAGCTAAAATTCTGCAACTACCATATTTTTTATCCATTTCCTTAATGTCTTCATACATCTTAGCACAAGATTTATAAATCTTAAAGTCAAACTTACCGTCAACCTGATCTTTGATTGGCAATGGTAATATCTTACCAGTTGTCGACAACTCAGTAATCCATTGTAATAAATCATCTTGCGCTGTGACTCTGAACTGTTTCTTTAATTTATGAAACTTTATAACACTGCAATCTTGTAAATAGTTATTCAATGAGGCACCATTAACTTTCTCAGGGCTTGAATTAGACAACTCTGGAGTTTGAACGCTAGAATCCATTTTGCTATCACTCCAGTAAGAATTCATTCTTAAACTCTGTTTCTCGTCAAAGATTATAATAACAACCTTACTAATTTTTAGCAACTCTTCCAGCTGATTCATCTGATAGAATCTTTTGAATGGGTCTTTGTGTGTCGTCAATAAATGGGCTTCGTCAATAAATAAAACATCAATAGGCTTGACAGCTAATGGCTCAGTTGGTTTCTTATTGTCCTTACCAGATGGGATGAACATATTGATCAACGATGTAGGTCTTTGCAAATCAGCTTTTTTCAGGTAATCAAAGTCTTTTGAGATATGATGGTACAATTTCAACATTTCAGGATGGTTGACCACTAAATAGTTTGTTGTTTTGAACAAAGGATCATTTTTCAACGTTCTAGCTTTCAACTGACATTCATTGAAGAGTGCATTCAAAATCACTGATTTACCTGTACCAGCATCACCATCAATAATAAAGACAGCCGGTTTCTCGTCATTTAGATGATCATTGATGAAGTTGAAGATGTCTTTCTTCAATTGTACTTGTTCCGGATTTAGTTGAATCTTTGAAATCTTTTTGATGGCTTCAGACGAGTAAATTGATTTATCATTCACCTTTGAAGTTCCATTTTTTGGCATCTTTGCTTTAAATGCACCGCTGTTGAACTTGATAACCCGTTTAGACATGAATCTCACAATTTACAGATAGTAAATCAGATGTTTTTCAGATGTTTTTCACATCAACGAACAAAGATCTATAAAAATCTAAATTTCTCTTAAATCCATCGCTCAATATTTACCGGAATTGGGAATTGACTTGCTCGGAATTCCCTTTCTGGAAATTTTGCTGATTGATCGATTGATCACTTCGCTACAGATTTACAAGTTACAAGCTCATCAAAGAATGGGATCGTTTGAAATATGTTCATGGTTAAGCAACAAATTCCGCTATTCACTGGATAATTCAAAAAATTTAATAGCTGAAGACCTGTATTGCTCTAATTGATCTTGAGTATTCATAAAATTGTGAGTTATATGTAATTGCCATAAGCTATCTCGATTTCTGGATAAAAAACTGCATAATCATAGTACTCTTTCGCAAACTGGATCTTTATATCTGATGCTTTTTCCCATTTTTCTTTTCCTTCAGCTGTTCTGACTAGCAATAGATATCCCGTTTTTTTCTTCGAGTGGGAGAGAATCTTGATGATCTTAGGTGTACTTCGACTTTGCCTAGAAACAAGTTGTCCCTGATAAGCTTGCCAGCTGGGCGTACTGCAGCTTGGGGTGTAAGTTATATCGGGATGTGATTTGGTGTACTGAGTATATTTGATTGGGTCAAACTGTTTAACTCTGCTTGCTGCTTCCCAGACCTGTTCACCATTCTCTAACTCAATCAAGAAAGTGAAACCTTTGCCTTTGTGAGAATGTTCCAATATCTTATTGATGATTATTGATGAGGAAGTCTTAGATTTTTTCAAAGAAGGTGAAGGATGGACGTCTGAACTTTCTTTAGTCTGATCATTCAATTGGCTGACAGAAGCTGATCTTTTCATTGGTGATCCAGATGAATCAGATAAGGAACTAGTATTGGCAGTATTGGGTGCCTTTGATTTAACATCTGATTTCTCTTTAGTTCGATCATCACTTAATTGACTAACAGATGCTGACCTTTTTATTGGTGATGCAGATGAATTTGAAACAAAAGTATTAGCAAAAGTGGCTGTTTTTTTATCATGTCGGAACATATGGGTTGATCCATAGACTGATCCATAGACTGGTCCTCTTTGTGGATTATAAAATGATAACATTTGTTGACAGCGAGGAGGGACATAGCTGGTTGCAATATCAGTTCCATCTTTCCCGACAACTACTGAAGTATCATTGGTTGAATTTGGTATCTTTGTATGAGACTCTTGATTTGTTGTAGACAGTACTTCAAACTCGGTAACATTGATTTCTTCTTCAGCGGCATCCAAAGAAGTTATAGAAACTGGAGAAGGAATAATAAGAGGAAGTCTCGCCAATCTTGTTACTTCATGTGTAATATTCTCAGGACCAACTGGATCAATGGATACTGCTTCTTTCAAAACCGAGCTGGAGCTTATTATAATTTCTTCATTATCAATGTTTCTTTGTGAAGCTGTAGAAGAAGATAGTTTAGTTTCTGGGATATTATTAGCGCTGATTGTGTCAACCAAGTTCGTAACACATGTGATCCCATCGCTTTTATCAACAGAATCTGTAGAGTCTGGAATGTCAACGTTTGTGTCAACAGATTGTGTAGCAGTGGGTTTAAGTTCTGTAAGTTGAGACAATGATATGAATGATAAACCTGGGGTTTCGTCTTGTGGGGAATCACTGAGCTCACCGGAGGCAACATTAGGGTTGGACCTTGGAATAGAGATTGGCGTGACCGTTAAGTAAGCTGGAACTAGATCATCAACTGACTTTATTGGAGTGCGGTTAACCAATAAGGCGTTTTCAACAGGTGATTGATTTTGAGTTGATTGAACAATGTGGCTACCTTTTGAGTTTTCGGTCTGATGATCAATTATTGCAGATTGAGTACTGTGGTTATTTTCTGCACTTTTACTCTGATCAATTGTAGTTGCTTGATCACTTTGAGTATTGCATTTTGATGTTTCACTTTGATCAATTGTAATAGTTTGCATTAACTTGATGCCCTTTAAGATTTCATTCTGATCAACCATTACTGATTGAATATTGTTAACATCATTTGATCTTTCACACTGATCGGTTGTAAGTGTTTGTCCACTATGATTATTGCCTTTCAATGTTCCCCGCTGATCAATTGATACTATTGGAGTTAATTTGATACCTTTTGAGATTTCATTCTGATCACTTGTAACTGTTTGAATACTTTGATTATTGGCTTTTGATGTTTCACTCTCATCAACTGTAACTGTTTGTATAACGTGGTTACCAAATTTTACGGTTTGATTCTTATCAATTGTTGCTGATTGACTATTATGTGTCTCTTTCGAAAGTTCATTCTCCTCAGTAATTGTAGCTGGTTGAATACTTTGATTATCGCCTTTTGGTGTCTCAGCCTGAACAGTTGTAACTGGCTGAATACTTTGAATATCGCGATTTGGTGTCTCAGCCTGAACAGTTGTAACTGTTTGCATTGAGTTGATACCTTTTGAGATTTCATCCTGATCAATTGTGACTGTTTTGATGCTGTGATTATTGGCTTTGAATGTTTCGTTCTGATCAATTATTTCTGTTTGAGTACTTTGATTATTAGTCTTTGACGCTTCACTCTCATCAACTGTAATTGTTTGTATAATGTTGTTACCAGCTTTTGAGTTCTCAGTATGATCAATGGTTGCTGATTGACCATTATCAGTATCTTTCAAACCTTCATTATGATCAATATTTGAAGTTGATCTTGTAGGCTCAGATGATACTTCTAGATCTTTGTTATTTCTGGACATTGATCTTGTTTCACGAATCAATGAATAATATAATTCCATTGCATCAACCACTTTACTTCTCCAAGATTCATATTCTTTGTTCATATTAGAATATTTAGATTCCATTGTACTTATCTTTGTTTCAAGTTGTTGTAATAATTGATTTTGATTTCTAATTTGTAATTGATTTTGAATTTGAAGTTGAACTTGACAATTTCTTTGATTTTGTAATGCTTTTTGTAATTGTATATGATTTTTCTTTATTTCATCAATCTCTTGTTCATATTCCACTAATGATTGTTCATCATCATCGTCATCATCGTCGTTATTTTCATTAGGGGGTGAAATCGTTTCGTAAGATTGACTTGATGGGATATTTTGAGCCTTCATAGATATCGACAAAGGTTCAGTTGGATTTATATCAAGAGCAGTTGCATTAGCAGAAGAACCAATACTCATGATTAATTTGAGGTCACTAGTTGATATTGATGGAAGTGTATCGACTTCTTTGTCACTTGTGTTACTCATATTGATTTCATAATTATCAGCTGCATTTTCTTGAGAGATACCAGCAGTAGTTGATGAATTTGTAACTGCAATATTATGTTGATGATTATCATTATTCTTAGTTTTACTGACAAATGTCCTATATTGATCAAATGTAGTATCACCAGGTATAACCTGCTTTGTATGACCATCACTTTGAGAACCAGTTGCACTAGTACTAGTGTAAAATCCACGATCATACAAAAGTTGAATATACCAAACTCTTCTTGATTGATTATTGATCAATGTCAGAAACCAATCTCTTTGTTTCAGGACATCATGGGATATTATATTCATTATCTTCTGATCTTGTTCATCAAATATGCTTAGTTGTTTACCTGTCAGTAAACCTTTGAACTCCAAATGTAATTCATGAAACCTTTTCAATCTTTTATTTGATGTTTCCCATACTTTATAAGCATCTATTATTTCATTTGGATCTGAGCACTTATGAACATGGTAAAGATTGATGAGATTGCCATCTGTTTGAGGTTTGCCACCGTATATGATTTCAAAATCTTCCGCTGATGGCTGATATTGACCCCCATTTTTTGATGACATTTTCTGGGGGTACGATTCCAAGATCTTGAGCTAGTTGCACTTTAAGATCTAAGATCTGCTGATGTATTTGAGAGGCAGTATATGGACTATAGCAGTAGCAATCTCCTATCCTTCAACACCCAACTGGATCAATTCCTGTTTGTGAATCTTTGGTTCAAAATATTGAAGGGAGATTGAAATTGGTTTTAGGGATATTTTATTTTCAGATCGGACCAGGGCGTCTATTTATATTGAAATGTTTTGATATTTGTTGGCCTTATAAGCTGGATTAACAGTAGAAGACATTGACAGGTTCATTATATATAAGCTAGACATACTTATAGTCTTAATTAACAGTATGGTAAAGTCAAAGAGTATCATAACTAGCGCAGTTAAAATCAAGAGTAGAATCAAGACTTGACCGAAAGCGCTGTTGATTCCTGATTTGATCATATATAATTAGTTAAAGAAGTGCAACAAGTTCCAGTACTACTCAATCCTGCTAATATAAACATCTGTATACTGTATATATCCCAACATCTACCCTTTAAACATTCCAATACCGTTTAAATAACCAATTTCAGCCCAGATCTGAAGACAGGGTAACCCCATAGCACCTTGCCCGTAATGGCAGAACGCCGCCCAATTCCAAACATAATAAACTCTCGGTGGCCAAGTTGGTTTAAGGCGCAAGACTGTAATGGAAACAAAGTAATCTTGATATCGTGTGTTCGACTCACACCCGGGAGACATTTTTTTTTTGCAAATTTGATATTGGACTTTTAATAATCATCCTGAACAGGTTGTTAATATAACTAAGACTCAATTAGTATCATATTATTATATACACATACACTCATATACTCTTATACTTGATCAATCTTGTTGATTTTCAAATTGTTAAAATTTCCATCTGGAAAAAAAGTTGTACCTGAAAGCAAAACACCAAAAATTATTCATGTTCAAGTTATGTCAAAGAAAACAACACAATGGACGTCTTGGATGAGCTCAAGGTACTGGAGTCTGAGCCTACACATACCCAGATTGACACAATTACATCTAATATAGTCAACAATACAGATGCACCATCAGACTCAAACCAGGCATTGAAGATAATCAATACTTATTTGAAATATATCATACCAGTTTATAATTCATTAACACCTTCTTTAAAGCTGAAAATAAGGACATTATTCCATTCAATAAGTGGAATTTCCAATCTATTGAACTATTACAAGCTATCCAATTTAAATGAAGTATATCTTAAATTCATGAAAGATTTATTGATTGATCCACAATTACTCATTAATATCTTGAATAATTTAAACCCAAATTCAAAGATTAAAAATGTGGAAATATCTCAATTCAAAGCATTATTCTTTGGAAGTAAAATCTTGAATGCATATCAATTGAAATTAAATGTCAAGAAATATTTGTCATTATTAGTTAATCAATTGATTCAATTATCTAAAACAATTACCACTAGTAGTGATAATGACCATAAAAATATAACAATACCAATCTTCAATGAATTCATAATATCATATCTAAACTTACATTCTGTTGAATCCAAATACCATTTCTTTGATCTATTTTTATCAAATAATAATGATAATTTACAATTATTATCTCATTATTCATTCAATAATATGACAATTATTCAAAAGAAACTATTGATTAATAAATTAATTGGTTATTTTATGACTTATTCTAATATGAATAATTTTGAAACAATTTATAAGATCATACATCAATTTGATTTAAGTTCAATAGAAGAATATTTAATTATTGATCAATTATCAACAGCTTTAAATGATGATCAAATATCATTACAATTATCATTTATATTAAATTTTAAGAATCATTATAAAAATTTTAGTTCATTATTTGAAATTTGGTCAAATGAACAATATATTAAGAATACATCATTTGAATTACAAAGATCAAGTACAATTTTATTATTGATTATGATTTCAAATAAGTATCAATTGATAAATATTGAATCTAAAATGAAAATATCACAATCAAGTTTATTCTTAAATGGTATTACAACAAGATTAACAAATAATGATCATAATTTAAGAACTTTAGGAATGATTTTAGCAAAGGAATTATTACAAGATAAACTTGATTTTCAAATATCAGAAATTGATCAAATTCATTTACCCAATATCAATTTGAAAAATATCAATACAAACAATAATAATGAAATTGATTTCACAATGATTAAATCATCATCAATTCAAGATTCTATTAATAAATTATCAATATTGACAAATAAAAAGGATACTCAAACTGTTAAAGATAGTGACGATGAGGAAGAAGACGATGATGTTGATAATGATGATGATGATGAGTTTGATAATATTGTTCAAAATGATCCAGTCTTTTTGAAGGATTTGATTTCAAGATTAAGTGATGATAAACAACCAAGTGGTAACAAATTATTAGAATTGACAACAAGATTAGTTAGACAAAAGGCATCATTTAAATTAGAGATTGAATATTATGGAGAAGAATTATTAACAATTGTTATTGCCTTGATGAATAACTTTGAAGAATTAAGATTTGATGAATATAAGATTAATGCAATTGTTAGTATAATTGTTACAAATCCCAAAATATTTACATTTTTATTACAATTATTATTCAATGGAGATTATTCATTACAACAAAGAATGATAATATTAAGTTCCATATCATTATCAGCAAGAGAATTAAGAGGTGAAGATGATGAATTCATTAATAAACCAGAATTTGATTTCCCAACTAATAGATTACCTTCCAAAGAATCATCAAAAAGAGGTCCTAATGATTTGATTCAAGAAGTTCCAAAAATTGAAGAGATACTTGATGGTGATGACAGTACTTCTATTATGAAGAGTAATAACGATACTTCAGTTATAAAGAATAATGATATAGGAAATGGTGAAGTTACATTTAGATCAAGTAAATTAGATAAAAAAGTTATCAAATCTAGAGCAAATAATTTTAGTAAGATTTCATCTAAATGGTTCTATTCATTATGCAATGGATATATGGAAGGTATTAATATTGGAGGATATAATGAATTATTTATAAAGCATTATTTACAAACCATTGAATTGGTATTGAAGGCATCATATCCATGCAATGAGTTTGAAGATATGTTTGAAGTCTTTAGTCAACTGATGAATTCTTCTAGTATCAAGATTTAAAGTCTTCTCCTCCAGAACCAAGATATAAGTTTACTGTTAAATTTACAAAATATAAGCTTACTATTGAATAAATAAGAGTTTTGACTCTATTATTTGTTTGGGTTGTATATGCATTGGTATAAAGAATTAATACTATATTCTTTCTATGATGACATACCAGTTATCCTTCTCATAACCATGTTCTATTATCTTTGTACCTGCTGCTATGGCATTTGCTTCTAGTTCTCCCTGCTTGTATAAGTGGTAATATCTATATTTTGTCTGATCCTCTTCTTCTTCTTCTTTTTGTTCTTCTTCTTTTCCCTCCTTCTTGTCTGCCTGTTCTTCTTGTTGCAGTTCATCCACTTGTATATCCTTATGCTGTTTCTTGCTCTTCTTTGATTTGTCCTTCTTTGGCTGTTTCTTCTGCAATACCCAAGGTACCAGCACATCCTGTGGATCACCTTCTTTGTATCCTCTTCTCGAGTTTTCCTGCTCCAATGCCCAGCAGTAGATCAACGCCTGTCCACCCTTCTTCACCTTGGACATGATGTGTCTAATAGCTTCTACTCTTCTCTCTTCAGTGGAGAAATGATGTATCACAGCAATTGAGATGGCAAAGTCGACAGAGCTGCCTGGATGTGGCAGGTTGAGTCCGTCTGCCACCATGACCTCGTGGCCAAACTGGCTGGCACATCCAACGAGCCCATCCGACCTGTCGCTGCCCAAGATGAACACGTCCTTGTTGATTCCCAAATACTTCCCATTCCCACAGCCAACATCGATGCCTACCTGGCCCTTCTTTCTGTCCTTCAGGAACCGCTCAACGATGGGCCATGGCTTGTATCTTGTTTGCGAGAAGTGGCTGGCTATCTCGTTGTAGACTGTGTGCACGTACTCCTGTTCTCTGTCCACTGCGCTCAGACTGGGATCCATCTTGTCTGCTTTAACTTAGCTGAACTGCTTGTGATTATTTATTCTGTTGATCTTGTCTTTTCTATGACAAATTTTCAGCTTTTCAGCGCTTTTTTTTTAAGAATAATTTAACACGTCTGTAAAAATCAAACCCAGACTTCTTAACGTATACAGAAATGCCATACTTTGGTTCCATATAACTACTACCACACAGCCATGACAGAGATACGAGACACTCAAGACACACAGACACCCATCACAGAAGATATACAGACTTCAAAGGAACAAATTACACCAGAAATTGAACATGTTAGCAATGACAAAGACAAAGATATCCAATTGGCAAATATATTGGTCAATTCTGAACCTAAAACAAACATGGCAATGAGACAATACATTGTTCTTTCAATATTAGCACTATACATATTGATTGGCTTACCCCTATGGTTTAAATTGACAGAGATTTATAGAGCTCCATTACCAGAAAACTTTATAAATACTCTTTATAATACTCCAAATTTTGATTTAATCATTGAAAATGAAGTATTTATAAATTCAATTGATGGGTTTAAATATCCAGATCTAGCTAAAGCTACTCAAATCCAAATAAATCATGAATTAAATGCTTTAAATAAGGAACTAAACGTTGATTGGAATGTCATTGTTAAAGATTATTCAGAATTAAATAATACTGATAATAATGAAGATCCATATATTGTTAATCTTGAAGTTGGTGAATCTGAAGGTATTGTTATTGATGAAATTATGAAAAATACAACATTGGTTTATACTTTAAAAAGTGTCAAAAATAATGATTTACCATTCTTTTTAACTCAAGCCATTTTATATCATATATTTGATTCAGAAATTAACATGTTTAAAAAATCATTTAAAAAATCTCATAATTCAATCAATTATTCTCCAAATGTTCATATCTCATTCAAATTATTATCAGGTAATGGATTACCAATAGATTGGGAAATTTCAAATGCAATTAATGATTATTTTAATCCTTTAATTGAAGTAATGAAACCATTAATTAATTTCACAATAGATTCAGAAATTAAATTTTATACTGAATTATCATCATTAAATGAATCATCATTATCAACAACATCAATAAAATTACAAGATTTATCTTCCATTCTTGACTTTAGTGAATGGGATATAAGTACAAATTATTATAATTATCCAACTTTAAATTTCATACTATATTATCCATCAAAAGAATTGAATTTGGAATTTGATTCTTCAATTCCTTATTTAATCCCTCAATATGGTTCAATCATATTGAATAATCAACCATTAGATGCAAATACTATAATAACAAAGGAATCATTAAGACCAATATTAGAAAAATTCACATCAAATCTTTTTTCATTATTAGGTTTACCCAAAAATCCCAAAACTCCAAAAATTAGAATTGATTCAACAATTAAATATACTATTACTTCAAATTTAATAAGTGGTATTAATTCATTAATATCATTATTAAAATTAAAAGAATCATTACCAAATATCTCAATACCAAAATCAGTTAAGGAAAATGTTTCCAAATCATTATTAGCAAGACAAAGAGTAGTTGATAATTTATTAATCAATAATTTCAAACAAGCAGTAATTGAATCAAATGAATTTCTCAAATTTAGTGAATTAGCATTCTTTGATAAAGAAATGGTTGGTCAAAATTTCTTCCCTGATGAACATAAAATTGCTGTTTATCTTCCTTTATTAGGTCCATTAACAATAGTTACCTTACTGGGTAGTTTTAGAATATTGTCTGAGTTCAAATTATATAGAAAGAAGAAGGAATAATTAGACTATCTATGCATTATAAATCCTTTGCAATCAACGATCCTGGAACTAAATGGAACTTAATTAATCACGTATTAATGTACTCGAACACAATTCATCTTGGAGGATTCGAACCAGCGAAAAAATGAAATTAAAAAAAAAAAAAAAAAAAAAAAATCAAAAACATCAACATAACATTTTAACTATGAATAAGATACCAATATGAACTAATCACAAACTAATATTAAGAATAACTGATTATAATGACTATCATATCGCCAAATAATGATGCAGACCATCCACACGATGTCTCTAGTGATGACGAAAATGCTGCTGGAGCTGAAAGAGTGCAGGAAGTAGAGGATGACGAAGGAGATGAAGATGATGATGATGATGAAGAAGATGAAGAAGATGAAGAATTGGATTTATCAGATGTACCAATGGATTCACATGATGATTATGAATCTGATTCAGAAATATTAGAAAGTTATTCAGAATTATTAGAAAATGATATCAAATTTATAAACACTTTAGTGATAACACCCATCAATGAGGCAAGACAGAGGATTGATATTCATGAAGAAGAACCATTAGAAGAATTAGATGATGAAGAAAAAGTTAGGTTATTGATGGATCATTTGAATGATGAACAAATGTCAAGATATGAAGCATTTAGAAGAGCACCAGTGAATAAGAATAACGTTAGAAAGATTGCCAATACAATATTTAATCAGAGTGTATCACAAAGTGTTGGATTTGTAATAGGTGGTATTTCCAAGATATTTGTTGGAGAAATTGTGGAAAAGGCAAGAGATGTTAAATTAAGATATGACAAGAGTGAATTAATTCAAGTTTATGAATTAAAATTACAAGTATTTAAACAATTATCAAAAGAAGTTGATTTAGGTGATGGATCAACTGAAAATAAATCAAGAATTAATGATTTAAAACAACAATTTAATTTATTGAAATTAAAAGAATATTATAATAGATTATTACAAAATCCTTTATTACCTGAACATATTAGAGAATCTTGGAGATTATATCAATTAGAAAGTGGGACATGTCCAAGTGGACAATGGAGACAACAAGGTGAAGGTGATGGATTAATGTTTAGATGATTATATTAGCAGTGATGATTTGATATCAAGTTTAAGATTCAGTACTTTTCAATGGCTAGTATATGATGATTTGATAACAATAATAAGGTTTAGTATTCACCAATGGCCAATATATAATGATTCAATAGCAAGACCAACTCTTCAAATTCATCCAAGAATTCTAATTTACTCATTCTTGTATTTTCCTCCTTTGATATAATTTTAGACCAAATTGAATTCATTGTTGAAATATCAATATTCTTTAAGCCAATATTTGTTAATCTTTCAGTATATTTTGTGATATTATTATATCTTAATAATGTTGGCATTAAAACGTTATTAATTCCTCTACTAATCTTTAAATTGTTCAACATGATTTTCCCAAAATTATCATCTCCACCAATAGGATCATATATGATTATTTTATTCTGTAATGATGGTGATGATGAAGAAGAAGAAGATGAAACTAATGTTGATATGATTTCATTTGAAATTGAAGAATCTAAATAACAAAGACAACATTCAGATATTGTAAGTAATGGTTTCCTGAAATCAATACTTGTATTTATCAATTCTTTAAATTTTGTTAAATCATTCAAATCAATGGATAATAACTTATAATTTGGTAATAGTAAATCATTACTAGTTAATGAATTATAGAATTTCTCATTTTTATCTTCATTAATATTCGTACTTTCATCCCGATCAACATATTCAGCACCAACTATTTGACACAACTCCTTATCATTCAATATAATTGCCTTTTTCAATTTGACTGTCTGTATAAAATCCATTTCAATTATTGAAATGTTTTTATTATTATTGGCCAATAAATTGAAACATCTTGTATCAGAACCAGCACCAAGATTCAGAATTTGAGCACCGTTGGTGATATTCTGCCTTAAAAACAATTCGATTTGCCAGTCAATGGCCCTTGTACGAATATAAGTTCCTCTGTTGATGATTGGTAGCTTTTTTGTGGCCTTGATTGCCTTCAATGTTCTTGAAGAAGATAGCTTGTTTTGGTACTTCAAAAACGTCTCCAGACCAGCCACGAAATTCGGCAGGTATTTGTCATGCAAGTACCTGTTGTAGACACACGAGTAGCGACATGACAGAGCATCGAAGTCTGTTGATCTGATTGTCTTTGAATTCTGTTCTGACTGCATTTTTGGCTGAATATTTGGATATTTTGACGTCTTTTTGGCTTTGGAAATTGCAGACTTGCTCGAATTCTTTCTGGTGTTTGGAATGTAGTATTCTTTTATTCACTGATATATGCTATGCTAAAATAATTACACCACCTTGTCTTTGTCCACACCCTTCTCTCTTGAGCTCAATTCAAAATTCAGAAATGCTCAACTCAAATAAATTTAATTTCCGTCCAAAACGCGATTGAAATTTCACTTCAAATAAATCACCAAATAAACCACCAAATAAATCACCAAATGCTGCTGCTAAATATCCTCATATCTTGCCTGTCTCTCTTGCAATCTGCACAGGCAGCATGGCCTGCTGAGGAACTGGACCAGCTACGAGATTTACACGCTGGGCTCACCATCAAATTGACGGACCAGAATTATAAGCAAATCATCAATGGTCAAAGAGATCATTATTTGGCTCTTTTATTCACTTCAAGTGATCCAAGAGTGGATTGTCCAACATGTTCTCAATTCAATCCTGTGTTTGAAAAGATATCTGCATCAGTTGTCACTACAAACCCATCTCATAAATCAAGCATCATTTATTTCTTGGAAGTGGAATATCAAAATAATAGAGAATTGTTTAAACTATTGAACTTGACTGAAATCCCTAAATTAATCATATTACCACCTTCAATGGATGAAAACTATACAATAGACCCATCTAACAATAATTCATTCCAACATTATCCATTCAAAATCACTGATGCTACAATAAAGGATCCTTTAATCTTTGCAAATTTTATTTCTTCAATTTGTCAAATTAATATATTACTTAATGATGATTTTGATTCAATGCAATTTTTATCTTATTTTATTGGTACATTTTTAACAATCTTTATATTAAAGAAAAAAGTGGCTCATTTGATTCCAAAATTATTAATTGTTAAACTTTTAACTTGTCTTTTAATAGTTGTTTTAATTTCTGGTTATATGTTTACTGTTATTAGAGGTATCCCATTATTAATGAAAAATGATAAAAATGAAATAATGTATTTTAGTGGTGGTACTCATTGGCAATTTGGAATTGAAACCTTCATTATTTCATTTATTTATATTGTTTTGGCTTCATTGGTTGTCTTATTAGCTTATTATTTACCAATGTTAAATAACAAACGTCATTCATCATTAAAGAATTATTTGGTTATTGGTTGTTCAATTGGTATCTTATATACCTTCAATTATTTAACAACAATATTTCTAGTAAAAGATCCAGGATATCCATTCCAAATCATAAAGTTCATCACTTCTAGCTAGTTTTATATAATTTGACAATCTAATTAATATTATAATATAATTACAATCCATCATCTAGTTTTAATAAATAATAAGTATACTCTTATATTATCATAATCACTAATTAAATGTAAAATGTTTATACAATCTCTGTATCATTAATATCTTGTTCTTGATCTTCCTCCACTTGTTCAACTTCTTCTTCCTTATTTATAACCAAAAATGACCCACCAATTAATATAGCTCCCAATATATAGATTTTGGAAAGACTTGTCTCTTTATAGAAGATATCACCAATCATGGCTAAAGGTATTGTGATTGATAATCCAATAGTAACGGTTAATGGTGAAGTTAATAACATGGATTTGATCCATAAAAAGTCACTTATAAATGTAATCAAACAATTCAATAATATTATAATTAAAATTGTTGAATTTGATGGCCATTCAAATTTTTCCCAATTCATATAATCCAATATTATTATTGATGGCCATAATAAAATCAAATTGAATAATCCAACATATCCAAAGAAATATTTCATATTGACTCTTGATTCATCCTTTACCTTATATTTAACCAATATGGTATAAACACCATATAATAATGCTCCTAATAATGCCAATGAATTTCCTAAAAATTCATTACTACCCTTAAAGGTACTATCACTACCATCAATCTTCGTTATTAATAAAACACCAAAAAATGATAAAATCAAACCAAAAATCTTGATCTTATTGATTTTTTCAATCTTGAATAAATAACCAACTAAAAGTGTGAAAAATGATGATGTTGATGATAATATTGTTTGATTTGAAACTGTAGTATAACTTAAACTAGCATTTGTTGTTAAATTTGCTAAAAACCATAATATGCAAAATTGTAAACTTAACTTGATGGTTTCATCTTTGGATAATCTATCCAACTTATTATTATTGCCTCGATTTCCTGTCAAAGAAGCGCTATTATAATTAACATTATCAACACTCCCTGTACTACTGCTCAGTACTTCTTCTTCATCTTCCTCTTGATGTTGTGTTGTTTCCAATTTTGAGATCTCATCATAGTTCTTGCCCCAATATGGTAATAGATAAAAGGTAAAGACTGAGGTATTGATGTATGTTATGAAGAATGGCTTTCTATAAAGATTTGATCCATCCTTGGAATCCTCAAAGATCTCGTTTATCAAAAAGGAAGATATCACCCACGATACTATCACAATTGACAGCAGAAAGAGTCCAAAGGTCCACTTGGAATGTCTCTTGTACGAGTGCAAATATGTGTATGTTGACATGATGAGTTCTGAAGACTGAGCAGCTAGTTTTGTAAGGGATGTTTCAATAGCGCGCTTGACTCTGCTGGTGTCGATGTTGAAAGGAATGGTTGCAAAGGGTGGTGTTGTCTGTCAGGATGTGGTGATATGAGGCCTTCTGGTATGTGAAGATGTCAGCAAGGCAAGAAGTATATACTGTACTCTATATTTAACCGCTGTAAAAGAATGTGGTTTGGATTTAAAATTGTGACTTCTTTTATTAATAACTGAATTTTTGATGTTTTCAAATTTCTGCAAAAAAAAAAAAAAAAAAAAAAGTAAAAAAAAAAAAAAATTACTGTGGCGTTTATTTCGGCTTTTAAACGGAGTTTAGGTCCACACTCGGAATTACTGCGGAGTTCATAAAAGATAGTGTCCCTGTATTCTATTCGATTTCCTGAATAAACAAAACAAAAAGAAACATAAAAAATTAGCATGGCATAAGGTCGTAAAAATATTAGTGGTCCTTCATAGACTCCTTCTCAACTGTGTATCATTCTTCTAGAATTGTTCAATGTACCATTCATATCATTGATATCCATGATTCTTTGTCTTAATTCAAGATTTTTCTCATTCTTTTCATTTAATTGATGAGATAATGATTCAATCATTTGATTCAATTGATTAACCTTTAATTCATTAGTATCCTTCATACTAAAATATTTTTTCCATATAGAATGTTTTGAACTTATTAAATCATCAATTTGTCCCTTATATTGAATAATATCTTTATTCAATTGTTTGATTGTTAATTGACTTTGAATTAATTCTTGTTCTAAATTATATGCATTCAATTTAACAGTTTGTAATTCTTTATCATTATTCATCAAATAATTGGATAAATCAATAGAATATGAACTTAATAAAGAACTATTTGTTGATGGACCTCTTGCTAAATGTGTCTTACTAAAGACTGAACCATTATTTGAGCTTATTGTTGAACTATTACCACTGGATTGATTTGAACTTGTAGAATTTGATGATAATCTCTTTGATAATGAAAATCTTGATTTTATTGAACTGTTATTTCTACTCTTTAATATTTCATTCTCCTTCTTCAACTTCTCATTCTCCTTGTTACTTTCACTTAATTTATCCAAGGCCATAGCAGCTTGCTTTGAAAGAAATTGTAACTGTTGTTCAAGAATCAAATTACGATGCTTCTCACCTCTTAATCCAACATCTACCAGATCTGAAGTCATTTGATCTTTCAATTGAGGAACACCATAAAGGTCAATTGATGGGTCAAAAATAGTCAGATTGTTTTCTTCTTCATCGTCAATCAATGTGACAGTTCTAGGTACCTGTTTCTTATTAAATAACCCCATCATCGCGTAAAATAGAGTGTGTATATGATCTTTCTCTTTAGTTGTATTATAATTGAGAAACACGAAAGAACAAACAGCATCCAAAGATTATTTATTTATTTCAGTCTTCTGAGCTCTTGAAAGGTTCATTAACTAATAACGTCCCTTCGAAGCCAATTTCGTGCTCAATTAATCTTGCTTAGATCAGCAGCTCCTTAGCTTAATCTTAAAGAAAGAGACAAGTATACGTTTACTGGCATAATCTGCTTCTGACAGACTTCACAAGATGCATCTCGAAGGGGGTTTTAACAATTTCAGCATTGTTTTGCTGTACAGGTACGCGTGAAAATAATTAAATTATAAAACTTTTGACGCGTCTCATGAAAAAATTCAATGGTTTAATCGTGTAGTTTAAGTATTTACAAGGCACTTGAGTAGTAAACAGCCTAGTTTGTAACGTATGATGTAGTATCTGGATTCTCCAGGGTCTAGGGAACCATCATTAAATAGTTAGCTTTAGTTAGTTCTAAACCCGTTAACTAGCTCGTGGCAAAATACCATCAAATTTTACATTCTCTTCAACTATTATCAACTTCATGAAATACTAGTAATTCAAATGTTGGAATCAAGTTAATTAGTTCAGACCTCTGACTCAACATCAGTAAAATATTAGAGGCTCTAACCTCTCTTTTGTGTCTCTTTCCTTCTTGTATTAGTGGTCACCAAAATAAATTTGAACAAATATTGCACTCTTTGCAAGTTAAAGCTCACTCTCTCATTCACTCCAAGTCTGAAATGGATCTGTAATCATCTTGTTTTAATCTTTGACACCTATACCATATATTTTATAGTATGTACTTTGAAAACTGGGAGAGATTTCGCTAGTCATTGGTAAGATCAATATTCCAAAAAATACATCACTTCCAAAAGCTCATAAATCTAAAACATCGAAGTTTGTAGAGCGAAGAGCCTCTTATGAAAATAAATCAAGTAAGGTACTCACCGTCATATAACACCTTGTTAACATCAGTAATTCTCAAGTCAAAGACACCATTAGTTTCAGACCATCCATACTTTTTGATATCTTTTTCAATACAAGAATTTGAATCCACAATAGTTCTGGGATCATTCAATTGAAGTGTTTCCTTTTCCATATTCCATAATTGCAGTCCTAAATAAATGTATAGCATCAACATTAAAAACCCAGCACTTGAGACAAGACTCCATATTCTTGATGGATAATAATAGATTCCCATATAATTCAATAAACTTTTCGGTATAAAAGTCCAGAGCAACCATACTGTATGAATTATTGTTATTATAATATAAATTCCATACCCTCTATATTCAGTCAACGGTATAATCTGATTGGATATTGTCACGTCAGATTCTCTTGCTAAGATATCTGTTATTTTGAAGTTTGATTGATTCTTTTTGTTTAAATTAGGATAAATAATATCTTCATATTCTAACCCATGTTGTTGCTTCTCGAAGGAAATTGAATCACTTTCATTCCTATCACTTAACGTCTTGAGAGATGGTGATGACAATGACGGTTTCAATCGCAGCGATGAATGGCGGCGCTTGGTCTTCATTATGGAAAGTGCTTGAAGCTCCATTCTATTAGTTGAGAAAATGATTCTCGCTACATTTTTTTTTTTGGGGATCTCGCCTGAAGATTCGAGAATGTAAATAGTAAATACGCATCAAATCTAAGAATTTTACCACTAAATTCATTATCTGTATAGTGTCTATGGGTTACATTATTGAGAAATAAACAGATAAACATTTCGCTAGCAAAAACACTCAAAATCAAAATCAACTTTTACAGTTAACAATAGCTAGACCTGTTAGGGCATTAAGCATGAAACTATAAGCAACAGTAATCACAAATCAGTTGCTTTCACTAATAGAAGTAGTGGTACCCTGATTGAATATCCTAGTAAGATTTCCTCTTGGTTTCATGCTGCCTCTGCCTCTGCCTCTGCCTCTTCCCCTTCCTCGATATGATCCCCTTGTAGACTCTAATGAAAGAGTTGAGTCAGCAGTTGATGGTGGCTCTAAAACCTCTGTCACTGGTGTCACTACTTCTTTGGATGGGGCTAAGGCAGTTGGATCTAGATTCTTCTTCTTTGGGGACACTGATCTCTTGGAAGTAACACCTTTGGAACTGGTATCAAGATTCTTGTTTTCCTTTGAGTTTTCAACGGCTGATATAATAGTGACATCAGAAGCAACGCTATTACTTGTTATAGGAACAGTATCAACAAAAGCTGGAACACCTTTTTCCCATTTCTTGTTCTTATTTCCTTTCTTGGATTTTTTAACAGAAGATTCCACCTTTGATTTCGCAATTTCAGCACCAATAAGAGACTCTTTTGAATCTATTTTCGAACTAGTAGATGAATCCTCTGGTGTTGTTGTTTTTGAGGTCGATTTAGCCTTAGATTTGTTCTTTGACTTTGGCTTGGACTTTGACTTAGGATTGCTGTTCGTGTTAATCTCAGCTTGCTCGGCACTTTCAGTTGAAAGTTTGAGAACTTTCTCATTTTCAATGGTGGTTGAATCTTCCGTATCCGTGCTATGGGTGACATTGGCTTCCTTTAATCCAGCCCTCTTGTAACTTGCATTGTGAAATACCTTGACACCAGCTTTACTTATAGAAACATTTTTGCTTAGTGTAGGAGCAGCAATAATAACTGGTAATAAAGCAGAGCCTGTACTAGATGGTTGTTCGGGCTTGATATTTTTGGTAGCTGAGTCAGGTTGTGACTTCTCCTTCTTATCACGACGATTCTTCTTCTCAAAAGTTTTAGATGGAAGTGATGATGCATTTCCTTTCTTTTCATCGATAGCTGCCACGTTGGTTGATGGTTTAGCACTCTCGACCGCAATCTCATCCTTAGTTGAAATATCAATCTTCTCAACCAATCCGTTCTTCTTGTTGTGACTTTTAGACTGGTCTCCTTTTCTGATGATACGACTTTCTTCATTCTTTGTTGGTAAGTTTCGTTTTAACAATACTTTTTGGTGTTTTTCGCTTTTCAAGTTATTGCCATTCCAGTTACCTTTAGTCGCTGATTGCTTTTGTCCATTGCTATTCTCCAGTTCAGTCGCCATTGAGTTGGAAGTTGACCATGCCATAGGTGGCGTCAATGCAGGTCTCAATCCAGTATTTATAGCGGCACCTGATCGGTCAACTTTTGAATCTGTTTTCACGACTTGTACTTCAGGGTAGCTTGGCTTGTTTTCGTGTTTCGTTGTAGTGGTCATCATAGAAAACCGGCTCTGGCTATTGGATGTGGTGTGGTTGTCGACCTTCTCATTTAATGCATGGCCTAAGGTTCTAAATGTTGTCTTATTTATTTCGAGTTCTTTCAACTTTGCTTCCAACTCTAGTTGTTTAGACAGAGTATCAACTGGTTTTGCACTACCAAATGGATTTGGACGTGGTTTGGCTGGCTCAGCATATTTTGGTCCAGCTCTTGTAAATATTTCAGGAACTTGGATATTGGCTTCAACAGCAGCAGTATTCACTGGTCTAGCTTCGCCAAATGGGTTGGATCTAGTCCTTTGATGGGATGGAGCAAAGTGTAATGGCGTATGAGATAATGATGGTGAAATATGGGACTCGATTTCAGAATCTATTTTTGAGGTGTCAACAGGTTTGGCACTCCCAAACGGGTTAGGTTTTGGTTCCCTATCTATATGAGTTCCATTTCTTTGAAGGGCTTGATGATCCGACTGTGGTCGTGGTTGCAAATGAACTCTTTGAAAAGCTCTATCAGTTTGATTTGCTCTCATTATTCTTGGATCTACTGATAGTGAAGGGTTGTCAGACTCTGACACTTTCATGTTCAGATCATTATAAGTTTGGAAATCAGGGAAATTACCAACGTTCACATTGATTCGTCCGTATATAGGATTTATGAAGATTGTCCACTTCAATACCTTGTCCAAGTCTTGAGCCGAGTGCAGTTCGATGAATGCAACTTTTTTACTTTTGTCAATTGCTTGAGATGCTTCAATGGCGACTTTACTGAAATCAATTTCCCAGAAGATTTTGAATTTGATGTACTGCATAAATCTTGATTTGAATAGATCTATGATTTCTGCATCACCAAAGTGATTAGGTAAATTTGTTAATTTGATGATATATGGAGGTCCTTGTGGATGTGAATTGTTGAAATCATGGTGGTAGTTTCCAGCTGACGAATATCCTGGATGTGAATAATGAGGTCTACTAGATACAGGCACACTGATGGAACCAAAATCTATGTCATCATCTGCCCAACTTGTCCCGCCTAGTGCTGTTTGAATATCATTCTTTCGTTAGTAACATGTGATAAATTAAGCTTGCTTGTCTTCTATCTGTTCATCTGAACTGTTGAACAAATAGCTATGAGTTATATCAAATAACATACTTTCATCATGTAGAAACTCTGACAGTGATAACTTCTTCTTTGTTGCTAAATTCAAGTAGTGGTCGTTAGTAAATATATCCCCCCATAAAATCAGTACTCATCATTGAGACCATTACATACCCATTAGCTTTTCAATTTATGAACGATTATACGGCAATTAAAATTTGATGATAAGCTGATTATTTCAAATGAATCTCTCCTGTCGATATCTGTTCAATTCGTCTGATAAAGTATCGTCTTATTTGCTCTGGTTCGATAACTCAAATTAAGGGCAAATATGAGAAAACAATCGTGCACACAAAATTCCAATGGACTGATGTAGGATGTTATGTCAATAGTTCAAGTTGTATGTCTCTTAATAAATAAAATTGGTCAGTTGAGAGAAAATATAGGGAATAGTGGTTGATGTATTCTCTTTTGATTAATGATGTTGATATCTGTCGTTTGAGTGTGGATTCTGTTTTCAATTTGATAGAACAAAATTAAAAAAAACTGACTTCCCGATTAGGAAATGAAAGTGTTTCTCGGGCTACAGAAGGGTAGACGATATGTAAATAAAATATGTATATGGAGATAACAGTAGGTATAATTGAGATACTAAAGTCCCATTTCCTGGGAGATCATTAATGCATTAATGAGATAAATATGGCATCAATGTTGACATAAGATTGATGCAGAAGTGGGATAGTGATTGTGATTGGCTAAAGTTAGGGTATAACAGGCCAAACCACGAGAAGTAAAAGGCAAAATAAACAAAATAACTATATGAAAAAGACATAACATATGTGCATCAATCAAAGAACTGAAAGCTAAAAGTTTGACGATGAAAAAAGCGGAAACGATATCAAAGAACAACAACAAGAACTAAAAGAAAGGAAATGCAATGATGGATAGTAGTAAACTTGGAGATGATTGAGGTGCAGTTATTGGGATGATGAGTTATTTGGTGTTTCGTTAGTTGCAGCTGTAGTTGCTGTCGCTCCTGAGGTCAGTGCCGTAACAGAAGCAGTAAATGAAAAGCTTCCATGGTTACTCCCAGTAGAACTATTAATGCTAGTTCCAGCAGCTTGAGCAGCTGCTAAATTAGCCAATCTTCTTTCATGTTTTCCCTTCTTCATGACTTGTTTCAAGGCAGCCGAATCTAATGGATCCAACAACTCAAAACTGCATAATAATTCCTCACTAACACTCATTACTGCACCCCAGTTATCAAATTCACCACAATAATTGGGAGCTGAAAAGACGGTAACCAAAGATCGATCATTAAAAAACTCGTACCCATCTTCAACAACCATATGTGCACGACAAACCAGATCAAACCCAAATCTAGCCAAAAACTTGTTAATAGCAACCTTGTTGAAACAATATGAGACACCACGTTCATTATCTTCCCACTCGTTAACAGCATCTGTTGGGTCTGACCATAGCAAGTCATTGATCAAGCCAAAATCAGGCACATCTGTGGGTCTGTTTATATTTCTGATTTCATCCATTGAATTCAATACTGGAGAGAGACCACCATGAACGCAAAAGATTTTTCCTGCGACAATAGCAGCTAATGGTAGTGAATTAAAGGTATCAATGAACAGTTTCCATGTTTTCAAATTGCAACGACGTTTACATTCATCATAAAATCCATAAACTCTTGTAACACTGGCACATTCATGATTCCCTCTTAATAGGAAAAAGTTTTCAGGATACTTGATCTTATAACATAACAATAACAAGATTGTTTCCAATGATTGCTTCCCTCTATCAACATAATCACCTAAAAATAGATAATTGACAGCAGGTGGAAAACCACATTTAGTAAACATTCTAATCAAATCACCATATTGTCCATGAACATCACCAACTATTTTGACGGGTGGTGAAAGTTCTAACAATGTAGGCTGACTTAAAAATATTTCTCTTGCTTTCGCACAAATCAATGAAATTTCGGAGTTCTTTAGACACAAATTCTTGGACTTTTTGGCAGAATAACCAGCATCTAATAACCTTTGTATAGCCTCCTCCAAGTCTAAATGAGTTCCAGTTTGTGCAGATTGTAAAAATGTTGTATTTGAAGAGTTGTTGTTTGGAGATTGAAAGGGAGTAGAATAATTTGAAAATGAATTCCTGTTGATGGTACTCGAGCTGTTGGCTCGGCTGTGATTAGTGTTGGATCCATTGGGCACATCTACATTATCTGATCTTATATGTGAGTTGTTGTTGTGATTTGAAGCATTGTTGGTTGCTGGGCTGTCATCAGAGATGCTAGTGGAAGCCATTGATCTTAATAAATCGTCTTGAGCGTCACTGTTGGTTCTTAATATAGGTTGCTTTGGCTCAACTTGGGCCATTGAAGGTGGCAAAGTTATTGTTCCATCTGGAGATGCAATGTTTAATGAAGGAATTGAGTCAGGATTTATTGGCGACGTTATTGCCGTTGATGTGTTGTATGATTGTGAAGATTGCAGTCCAGCAGTATTCGACGAGTTTTTTCTTGAAATAACAGGAGTATGGGGCATTTGATGAGGAGAGTCAGTAGCAGTCTTGAAAGAACTAGCATCCATTGATTCTCTTGATAATGATCTTCTTGACTTCAAAGACCTTGCCGACTTGGAAGAGTTCTGTGTGTCACTTCTTTGGAAAGAAGGGTACGATTTCAAAGAGTCACCCTTATGTTTTGAAGTGTTATTACCCATTGTGATAGAGGTTTTCAAACAAATGTGGGTGAGTAGTAAGTAAGTGATTAAAGTTGGACTTGTTGATGCTTATCTCGATAATCCAAGTTTGATTGAACTTTTGAAAGGGGAATTTTCTCTAGAGAGGAAAAAAACTTGAGCTGGTTTGGAGGCAAAAAAATGGATAAGCAGTAGCGGACAACAAACGCAAAGAGTAATGGGATCTGTTGCTAGGGGATTGTAGATATTAGGAAAGTACGATGTGAAACAGGGGAAGTCAATTCTAAAATGAATGGCTCCTGTCCTGGGTTGCTTTTATGGGCGTTGGATTCTGAGGAAGTTGTTGGAAGTTGTAGAAACTTGTTAATTATTTTTTGTGGATTTTTTTGCGAGTTTTCTGTGCTTATGTAACCTTGAAGTTCTGTGTTGGTTTTGTTTGTTGAAACCTGGAATAGATTTCGAATGGGGTCCAGGTTTGTTAGCGGTCTGTAGTCAAGAGTGTATTCTGTTAGTGCTTTTTGTGGTGTTGGATTGGTGTGGATCTTGTTGTTTTCAGGTGTTTTGCATTTTGCTTGCAGCTCTGAATTCTCAGTCCAAATAGTCGGTCTTATTGTTGGATACGATTACGCTTTACAGATTTTTATACTGTTTCAAAACATGGACTAATCGTCTCCCAATGTACAGTTTCTTTCATTTATATTTTGCTAGTACTTCTTAAAATAAGCCTCTTGTACCAGTCAATGAACGAGTCTTTCATCTCACTGCTGGCAATGAAGCTCGAGTTTCTATCAGGCCTTTTTCCGCTTTGCTATCCGACCCCCTATTTCTATTTACAGCTTACAGTGATGCTCAAATTCAGGGCCAAAACTCATATTTCAAACTGATATGCAAATCTCAACATCTTCACTTCTATTGTAGCACTCTGTCCATCTTTTACTACTTTGAATACTGACTAAATTTGATCTGCAACAGAAGGAAAGGCTGTTTGAAGATCTTTTTTATGTCAAAAAGTCGTGCAGCAACCACTTTTGGGACCCTGTAGTAAAGATTTAACTTAAAAAATTAAATGGTCAAATCTCTCTGTATTTTTTAGAGCTGGACTGACTTGTAGGAGTCAGCATTTGTTTTCAATCAGTGAGTAAAGGCTGGCGGTGTCGTTCACTTTTTGCTTGCTTTTTCCTTGAAGTCAGGGGCAACTTCTTCACAGCACTCCTAGTATATTGTTCCGAAAATAGTATCAGAAATCAGAACTGTATATAAAGATTCAGATTTTGAAGAACTGGCCAATGTGAAACTGTATTGGTTTAATTAACTGGTTCTAGAAGCTAACATGTGTTGAGAAACTCTGATAATGCGAAAATGAATCACATTTATATTAATAATAATTAATATCGACATTTTTTGCAGGAAAATGGAAACTTCTTATCCTTCTGTAAATATTGCAGTGGTATTGCTTCAGATTCAAACTTCAAATTATATAAGCTGTCATGATCAGTAATTTTGAGGTTCTTTAATCCTTAAGAAAAAGCAATCATGATAAGTGCAATGTCTTTATTTCCAATGTTCTGTAGTTTTGGGAGTAGAATATATAAACTTGAGAAATCAATGAAAAAATTTGAACAATTAGACACTCATTTTCAAATCTACCCCATATTGATCTTAATTTTTTTTGATAAGGACAACATCACCTTTCTCAACTACTATATTGAAATTTAACACCTGGAGAACGTTTTGAGTCATAAATTCTCTCTACATTGATCGAGATACTGATTGATCACTATCAAAAATAAACTTGTATTTGAACTACTAACATGTCCACCACTAACTTTGCATAGTACATGGTACTAAAGAAATTCTATGATAACCTAACAAGTGCCAAATCTCCGTTTCACAATTTACTCTTCATACCATTGAGCCTATACTTCATATCCTTTAGTTGTTTAGTTTCAGGTTTCCAATTCTCAAACTCTTTGATAAGGTGTATGATCTGTTCATCTCCAAATGTTCCTGATTTACCACCTTCTTGAACCTTCGTACTGAGGTTGTTCTTTGTTTCATATAATAGACCTCTCATGCACCATGGAAGATGATATGGATTTGAGCCTAATGTATCAATTGAATATTTTCGAACCTCAATTGGAACGGGGTATTTTAACTCATTGGTATACAGTGAAAATTGAATGGCCAGTTCATAAACCTTTGGATCATTATAAATTCGTGAATGCCCTCCTCCAGTCAATGGTCCTGCCAATGAATTGCTGATCTCCTTTATGACACCATGATCACTCAATCCAATGTTGTGTAAATGATTGGCTAATGACACTGTTCTTGAAACAAAGTCTGGAGTGTTGGAACCACCATCAACATAAGTTGCTCTATAAATATTTGGATGTCTAATATGAAGACAGGTTGATGAATAAAGCGGAACTAATTGATCATTGATTGACCCAACAAATGTTATCTTGATATTATTGAATGAGAGGATATGTTCTAACGAAGTTATGAATTCTCTTGATAATACGGAGTCAAATTTTTGAAACTGGAATAATTCCAATAACGAAGCACATTCAATTGTTGAATAGAATCTAACGAATAATTTCTGATCAACTCCATAAAATGGTCCATTATTTATACCAGCCATTGCCAAAATGGAAATTCTTTTATTACAAAGATCCAATATACCATCACTAATCAATCTCGATATCAATAATATCGAAACAGGACATCCTTGACTATGAGCTGCAATATAAATGTAATCTGATGAATTAATTTCATCTTTCAAATTCTTCAAAACTTTATAGAAAAACTCAACTCTATCAAAGACTTTGCCCTCCTTTTCTAAAGCAATCTTTTTGATCTCAAATCTCATATGTCTATTTTCCTTTTGATCAGCCCATTTCAATATAGCCTTTTCTGCTTCATTGGCAAACTTTATGGATGTCCCTGTTGGTTCTCCAATCAATGGTCTCAAAACTTTGGTTGGGAAAAACCCATGAACACCGATGACGAGGATCTTTTTCAACTGATTTGTATTTGGTGATGTTCTAAAGAGGTGCTTTGGAGGTGAAACTGAAAATCCCAAATCATAGCGAAGCCTATTGATATTTGTGGCAATACTTGTTTTTGTTGATAACATCGGTAATGACTCTTTAAATGATGGTACTACTTGATTCTCTATGATTGATGCGGATGGTGAGTTCTGCTTTGTTGAAGAGTCTATAGGGCTCAAGATATCGTTGACCCCATTTAGCGTATTGAGATGATTATGGACAAGATCTGAGGATATCAACTTATTCGATAATGGATTGAAATTATCATTAGTCAGAGCACCACTAGTATTAGTGTTATTCCAGAAACTCCAAGAAGATCTTCTGTTCGCTTTGGCAGTATCATCAATTAACTTATTGTCAAAACTCTCATCATGTAAGGTATCATCATCTATTGCGTTTGTCGATATAGGTTCAGGAGTAGCGGTGTTATTCGTGTTATTAGGGTTCTTGTCTTGAAAATCGATTTCTGATTGCTTTCTTGTAATGGTGGCAAACGAAGCTTTCCTCCACCAACCTGATTGTCGACTTGAATCCGAAAATGAACTTGTCGGTACAGAGGCCGACCTGTCAGCTTGGTCATTGGTATGTTTATCTAGTTTTGTAGAAACTGCATTAGGGTCAAAGAACTGAGGCTGATTATTGACATCAGTATTTGATGTTGGTGGAGGGGCTGGGGGAGCTGAGTTAAAACGCTCAGAGTCAAGGGTATTGATGGATGATTGCGACCTGATGGAATCTGTGAATTTTGATTCGGAAGCTTTCAATGTGTTGACTGAATTTGCAGAAGGTGGTTGTATTGATTGATGTGTATGTGGTTGTGATTGTTTTCTTCCCCATATTGACCAAGATTCAGAAGGCTTTCTTTCACCCGATAAGGGAAGTGCTGAAGACGACACAGAGTTTGTTTCAATCTCTGGGCTAGAATGTATGACAGGAATGGAAGTGGTACCGTTCTTCTCCAGTGATGTTAACGAAGCTTCAGATGGTGCTGTCCCTAAAATTCTAGAGCTTTTATGATTTAGAACTTGACGTAAGGAAGTTGATTCTGTAGGCTGTAGAGGAGGTGAACTCAAGGGGGATGAATCCTTAGACATTATGAAGGGTAAAGCGTAGCTTTTAAGCTTTGAGAATGGTTGAAGTAGTTGTATAAGCCAAAGATTAAGAATATCCCTTCAGACTTGTTGTAATTGATAAGATACTGTTATAGTATGTGTTTGGCTTCTGTTCAGCAAATAAGGTAGAGCAGGAAAATTCTGTGGGCGGCAGCTTAAATAAGTACTAAAGCTCAACTCTTGATAAATGAGTATAATATTTGATCAATTGTGAGTATGGTTTTGAAGTGGGTACTTTGCTCACAATTTAGTGCTTCTTAAGGACAGAACCAAACAGAATTTAGAACCAACTTGCTTTTCCTAAAAAGCCAAACACCTGGACACCTCAGATCTAAAAGGACACACCGATGAGTTTTGAAGTGAAAAATGTTGCACCAGTGGATATAAATCTCCCCCAATAAGTCAGTGGCTGAATACAACAATGACGGTATTGAAGAGACAGATATCACAGGCTTCCAGTGTGAAGATTGTTAACAAAAAGCCAAAATCCAGCACTGCTCAACCTATCACAGCATTTTTTACTTCCAAAAAGTCAAACTCAACCGATAATGAGCAAAAGGACGCGTTGAAAGAAGAGCCCTCATCTCTGCCAGAGAAACAGGATAGTCCCCTAGAGATAGTCAATAATAGTGATGGCGATTTATCTAGTTTTAAAAAGGAATTTATTAAAACATTATCAGATGAGCAAAAGGATCTACTACATTTGGAATTGACAACGTTGGAGGATTCATGGTTCAAAGCATTATATAAAGAATTCACCAAACCATATTTCATATCTTTGAAGACTTATCTCAAATCGGAATATGCCAAAGTTACAGAAACGAAGCCAATATTTCCAGTTGTCGAAGATATATACTCTTGGTCAAGGTTGACGCCTTTATCATCAATAAGGGCAGTAATACTAGGTCAAGATCCATATCATAATTTCAACCAAGCACATGGTTTGGCATTTTCAGTCAAGTACCCTACAAAACCACCTCCATCATTGAAAAACATGTACAAATCACTCAAGATTGATTACCCAGACTATGAGATACCAGCTGATAATGGAGATCTTACTAAATGGGCGACAAATGGTGTCTTGTTATTGAATACTTGTCTTACCGTGCGTGCACATGAAGCTAACTCTCATTCAAAGAAGGGCTGGGAACAATTTACAGAAGAGGTACTGAAGCTGGCAATTACGCACAGTCAAGAGAATTCCAAGAACTTGGTTTTACTGTTATGGGGATTACCTGCTCAAAAGAGAGTTCAAAAACTGAAATTGAATCAAGATCTAGTTCACGTGCTCAAATGTGTACATCCAAGTCCATTGAGTGCACACAGAGGCTTTTTCGATGCACATCATTTTGGTAAATGCAATAATAATTTGATAGCGAAGGGAGAGAAGCCTATTGATTGGTCCCTGGTCGAAGGAAACGCTGTTGATTATTACAACCCTCCTTCGTATGATGAAGATCAATCCTGATTAGAAAATTAGAAAACAATTACATATCAATTGCCATTAGATTATGATCTTTCTAGCTTCCTATCTACCAATATGCGTATCTAACAATCAAGTAACAGTATATTGGTGCATATACAATTCCTCACCAACCAGTAACCAAATAAATGGATTCCACTTTCTAGTCGCTTCCTCTTTGAGCTGCCCTCAGAGATCGGTTGGCGCAACAGAATTCGATTTTTTTTTTTTTTTTTTTTTCGTTCAGAAAAGTCGCGCTTGTGAATCAAAACAAAGAAAGTAAACAAGGAACTCGCTATAGACCTACAAGGACTTTGGAAGACATCTGCTCTCTGCTCATTTCAGCATCCACACCATTACTATCTGGGATTGTGATAACCGTGTCACCCAATTGAGCGCTACCATTTCCTAGGCGCACCATCCAAGAGCATTTTTGGAGAAGCAGGAGCATCAAATCATGGCCAATACAAAGAGATCAAGAACCGAAGAAGTCATGAATTTTGACAAAGAGGACAAAGAGGATGGTTACGCATCTTCATCTTCTTCTCTGACCTCAACTATATCTACCAGATCTAGCACCAAAGCAACAACACCAGTACCAACAAAGGCTAAGATTGTGCCTCCAAAGAGAAGAAAGACACATGGTCCACTGGATGCACTGACATACGACAGTGAATGGTATGCAACTGCAGCTTTCAATAAGAAGGCATCACTTAAGACTTTTGCACAAGAACAAGAAGAAGAAGAAGCCCAGAGACAACTCAAGCTGTTAGCTAGTCGTGAAAAGAGACGGGTGGCTGATATAGAAAAGAAACGCTTACAGCAGATATTAGAGAAAAAGTTAGAGAAAGAGAAAGCCGAACAAGCTAAATTGAGACAACAAGAGAAGCTAAGGAAACAAAAGGAGAAAAGAAAGGAGATTGCTGCTAAGAATGCACAGAGATTAAAGTCCAAAAGTCCTATTCAAGTCATGAAACCAAAAGTTAAAGTTGCTGATAAGGTGATTGTTGCAGTGAAACCTCGCAATAGCGATTACCAACCTTTCTTAGCTCTTCCTGATGAGATGTCAGTAACAATACCAATAAGGGAAAGCTTCTTCATCAAAGAAATACGTGAAGATAAAGCTCAAGATGTTGAAGATCTGCAGTTCACTAGTGCGTTGGACATAGCAAATAATTTCCCAGAGCAATATAAAGAGCTAACTAACTTCAAACCAATCAATATTGAGTTAAATTCAACTGTTTTTCCAAACTTGAAAGAAACGTACAAGATGGTGGAGTCCAAAAGATTTGCTTTAGATCCACTGGATGAGATTGGAAGATTGATGGAAGGATTATCTTACACTCATTTCCCAAATGAATACAAACTTCAAGTTTATAACCCTGAAGATCCAAAAAAATCCCTCGTCGGTAGATTTGCCATTGCTTCACAAAAGAAGAACTACAATGATTTAGTGAAGGTGATTGACGAGTATAATCAACTGGTTAAAAAGATTCATGAATCAAACGGGTTCATCAAACATATGCAAAACTCTGTTGAATTCTCCAGAGAATTTATCCATGAGCTGCTACTGGAGTGTTACGCAAGAGGTGTTTCACCATCTGTTTCTAGGTTGAAGAAATATGAAGCATTTTCCAGTTATGTTTATGGTGAATTATTACCAAATTTCCTGTCGAAGGTTTACGATCAAGTCGGATTGTGTGAAAACGATGTCTTCATGGATTTAGGCTCAGGAGTTGGTAATTGTGTGGTTCAAGCTGCTCTGGAATATGGGAGTGAGAGTTATGGATGTGAGATCATGGAAAATGCGTCTGATTTAGGTGACCAACAGTTGATTGAATTCCAAAGAAGATGTAAATATTTTGGGTTGAATCCTGGGGAAGTTCAGTTTTTCCATAGACAAAGTTTTGTCAACAATCCAGCTGTAAAAGCCGTTGTTGATAGATGTAATGTCATTCTTGTGAATAACTATTTGTTTTCTCCAGAATTGAATAAAGAAGTTGCCAAATTATTGGATGATGTTGAACCAGGTACAAAGATTATTAGTCTGAAAAACCTAGTTCCAGAATCTTATACTATCGGTGAAGATTTTGATAAGTTATCAGGAGAGAAGGTGCCTGTTATAGCCAGACTTAAGGTTGAAAAGCATGAATTTCCAAAGGGTTCAGTAAGTTGGACCAGTAGAGGTGGTACTTATTACGTCTCTAAGGTTTGCAGTGATATAAATGGCGAGTACTTCCAATTCAAACGTCCAAGAGCTCACCCAAGAACAAAGTCTCCTTCTGTTATAGCTATGTCAAGACCAAGTACTGTTGAACCTTCTCCAATCGCTAGCGAGGAAGAAGATATGAGTAATGAGCCAGAAACATCTGTTTCATCGCATGAAGCTATGGAATCCCAAGAAGAAGAAAAGGTTGTTTTCAAGAGTTAATGTGAAGCAGGGTCAGAAGTGAGACTCCAAAAACCAGCAGAATATTTGCAAAAAACCATTGTATTATAAGAAAGGAATACCTTGTGTGCCTACCATCGATTATTGGAAAGGTGGCTGACAGGGAGTTAAGAGGCGGTGAAGTCTTTCAATTCTGGTAACCATGTTGCTATAGATGAGTCAAAACAGCTTGTCTAAACACTATACATTGTATATTAAATTAAGTTAACACGACTTTACATATAATTTCAGCTTGTAAATTGTAATAGTAAATAGTTTAACTTTACTTTACAAATAACAAGCCATATCCTGATCGCCCCCAATTTCTAAACGAGTGTAAGTGTTCCAACCGATTTTTGTGCCAATTTTTTTTTTTTTTTTTTCGGTCTGCTAAAATTTTTTTCTCATATAAGGAACGTCGCCTGTCAAGATAGCCATTAGCATTTGTTGATTATCTGTATATATAAACCATGTCCCATTCTGCTGAAATTGAAGCCTTGTCTGACGAGTTGAGAAGCGCTCTTCACCAATATCCAAACTTCCCAACTGAAGGTATTTTATTCGAAGATTTTTTACCAATCTTCAGATCACCATCTTTGTTCAAAAAGTTGGTTCGTGCTTATAAGTTACATTTAGAAGAAACTTTCCCAGATGTTCAAATAGATTACATTGTTGGTTTAGAGTCAAGAGGTTTTTTATTTGGTCCATCTGTTGCCTTAGAAATTGGAGCTGGTTTTGTTCCAGTAAGAAAGCAAGGTAAATTACCAGGTCAAGTATACAAGGCCAAATACGTCAAAGAATACGGTGAAGATGTCTTCGAAATTCAAGTTGAAGCTATTCCAGAAGGTTCTAACGTTGTTATCATGGATGATATTATTGCTACCGGTGGTTCAGCTGCCGCTGCTGGTGAGCTGATCTTGAAATCTGGTGCTACCATCTTAGAATACAACTTTGTTATGGAATTGGATTTCTTGAAGGGTAGAGATAAATTGACAGCCCCAACATTCACTTTATTGTCAGGTCAATCTGAAAAGCTAAAGAAATGAACAACTAATAGATATTTATACACTAGTGATCTTTGCACTGTTATACATACACATTCTTATAAACCATATACTAGACAGTTCTATCAATGATAACTATTAGTGGCTTACTGCACGTTTTACTTATAGTAGACCGTAGGTTCTCATGAATCTTTTCAAAATGTCTTCTACAAAACAAAATCTTTGAAGCTACCTTCACCCTTCACCTTAGTGTTCGAGAATATATATTGAAAACTCTTTAACGTCAACTTTTGTAGCTTACCAAACATGACTGTCCACCAAATGATCAATTACTTGCCATCCAAAAGAATTCACAAATCTTCTCCTAACAACAATATTGTTATGGGCATCTGGTTCCAATGAAACCAAAACCTTTCGCCAATTCATTCTAAAATGATATAACCTTGCCACTTTCTCTTCAATGACGTTTTTGTTCCTGCTTCGTCTATCTATGGTAAGCTTTGTTTCTGTTATTGGATTAGCATGATAATGAGGCGGTGGCAAGTCATTAAACGAGTAAAACTTGTCATGAAATATGGTATCATTTCTATTCCGGGGATCTCTTAGATATTTCTGTGTGGGTAGTGAGGCAGTCAAGACCTGAAGCACCGTTAGGATAGTCGAAGTTGTTGGTGGAATATACATTTGATCATTGCTTTCTACCTGTTGAGGTTTTGAGTTTGATGTGTCATTCTCATGGTCTATTACCGAGGAGCCATTTGTTGCTCCAGAGGAAGTTGCTGAAGAAGTTTGCGACCTTATATATCTCTTCAGACGACGAGTCTTTTTTTGTGACGATATTGATCCAATCATTGATGACGTCCTTCTTGTTAGACTTTGCAATGGGCTTGGCGACGAGGCCACATCTGAGGATGATGTGGTTGTTGAAGTTGATTCATCATCTCCTTGGGCACCTGATTGCTCAGCTAAAAACAATGCAGCCATTCCATTAGGCTGCTGTTTATCATGATGAGTCTCAGTGTGATTATTTGAACTACTCTTATCAACATTACTATGATGATCCTTAAGAGAAAGGTTCTCAATGTCTGTTGGAATCTCTGCCACTTTTCCTGGATGTTCCTTTGAATTCATTAAGTCATCTTCAAGATTTTGTTCTATCTCGTGATGATTACTTTTATGGTTCAAAAATTGACTGTTCTTCTTTGTTTCAGCTATAATGTATTCAGATTTTCCCAAGGCATGCCAATCCAAGTACAACAAGGCCGAAGTTCTCAATGGAACAATCCCATCATTAACTGCATTGGCATATACGGTTGTATGAGAAAACATTTCCAATGCTTCATGTCCAGCACCAGTCGGTATAACCTCCAACACTGGTTTTCTAGATATTTTGGCCCAACTTTGTGATCCATATTCATTGCTATCATCTTGTAGTTCATTATTTATCTTTGACTTTGTTTCATTATTATGAGGGAATATAATTGAAGGAAGCAGAGTTCTGCTAAATACTAAATCTCTACCAGTCTTACCCATTATTCCCAAGTATTTCAACATTAAGGATGAAATCAAAGGGTTATAATCCGCCAGAATCCCCAACATTGGAGAGGCTAAAGTAACAAAATTCACAGGCCTTACCCTTTTGAAGAAATCTGGATCTTGTCTTGCTATGTGATGGATAGCAAACGCTTGTACAGGACCACCTAATGAGTGACCAATAAATGATATTCGATTAATCTTTTTATTCCTAGAGCAGGTTTCCATGACATAACTTGCCACTCTCTTCCCAAGATATTTGATACCCTTATTAGATTTCCCAATGTTTCCCTCATAACCTCGTACAATGATATTTGAATCTTTTGAAGCACCTTTCTCGATTGTTTCTTTCAAATAGAGCATATCAGCACCAATGTTTGAATAAATACCATGAGTCAATAACACGAGATGAACTGGTTGATCTGGATATCTTGGAGGATTACTCCAGATGTCTTTTGTATCCAACTTCTTGATTATCCAGTCCTTAGGATCCACTGTTTCATCCGGGTTCTTGTACTTTATTGAGAACATGTAATTTATAGTAGAATGTGTCAATATGGCCAATTGTGATATGAGATTGACCTCCCATTGATATGTCTCCATGCCATCTTTGCTTGTTGACAAGAGACTGTATTTGTTGCAATCCAACGTTGTTTTGTACGATTGGCCTGGTTTCACATCCTCATGAAACTGAATGTCCTGGTCCATGGCCTTCTTATGGGAATAATTGCAGGGAATAACATCAACGTATATCATGAATGGGCCAGTGATATAGACTGAGCGTACCAATGGATTCTCCAAGTTCTTGATCTTTACGGTGGGCACCAAATTCGACTCTGGGTGTGCAGCTTTTCGGGCGGTATACCTGACAATGTATCTGTGAACATCTCCTGTCGACAATTTGCCTGAATCTGAGTATAAATCATCCACTTAAATTTCCTAAATTAATTTAATATTATCATCATTACATATTATTATCAACTGCTGGTCCCTGTTACATACATTTGATCAAGTTTATTACTATTACAATTATAAT